>CAUJRU010001600.1:0-131768 GCA_963277665.1 Viscum album
CAAAGACATGAACAGTTATACATCTCACTTTTATTTTTTTAACCTCTTTTTACACTCAAACCATATAACATTAATATATATAATTTTTTTTACAAAAATAATAAAAGTGGATATGTTTGGATATTAATATGTAAATAAAATACGAGTTAATATTTTTTCTTATTAATTTATTAATAATTGTTAGTGGTTAAATAATTACCTTAAATGCTTACACAACATCAGTACAATGCCTATGAAAATAGTATAAAATAATGTAAATGATTTAAAAAACTCTAAAAGTATTATTTTTGTGTGATTTATAGAGACCCAAGAAATTTATATATGAATATAACTTGTTAAAGATGTATTTATGGGTTATTTTTAAATTACATTTTTATTTTCATGCCTTTAATGTCAAATAAAATGAGTAGTGTCAAAAAATAAATTAATGATATTTTATGATAAAAAATATTCTATTAACTTATTTAAAAAACATAAAATTATTAAACTATGACAAGTACGATTAGAAATGGTATAAAATTTAACCCCTTCATAATTTATGAGTCCATTTTTTAATTATATGAAAAATTATAATGCATTATGATTGATAATGTTGTTATTGCGGTGGAGGTTAAAAATGGTTACCAAAGGGGTTAAACAAAAAGATAAGTGTTAAAATGACCTCAACAATTACATAAACCAAGTTGTCTAAATTTATTTTGAATAAAACCATATAAAGATCTAATATGATTTATTTTTTATAAATATTCCAAGAAATATACATGATAATATTTTAAAACATTAAAAAATTACAAGTGTTCCACTCACCTCAATTATAAAAGGGAACCTCATCCCATCACTCCCTCACATATGTTGAGTCATCTAGATAAACTAAACCCCCAACAAATCTCTCAAAAAATTCCCCATCAAAATTCTAGAGGTTCTGGTCATCCCAAAATACCATTCCTAAGGTCCATAAGAAGAGATGAAAAGTCTTCCTTCCTTTGAGAATGTAATCACTTTTATACATCTTTCAAATTTATTTCCTCTTCAAATTATTCTAAACCTATTGTACTCACACTAAAATTATAACTACAGAATCAAAAATATATTGAGATATTATTTCTATTATTATTATAAAATTATATTAAATCTCTTTTAAATCCTATTAAAAGCGTACAACATCACTCATTTATCCACAAGTCTTTCCATATTCACATAGAGATGTAATTCATTTTTCATCACCCCTTTATCTTTATAGTTATAAAGATAGAACTATGAAATATTTATGATATTTATGATATAATTGTACTAATTTCAATATAATATATTATTTACCTTCTTACACTTCCAATCCATAAAAAATGATAACTTCAATTATGTATATGTAACACCATGAGATTTCATGAATTATTATTATTTTAATTAATTTAATCCATTTGATATTTTTCATTTCACGTGACACAGAAAATAGTTTATTTTATATCAAAGAAATATGTTTATATTAAATTATACTTAACACCATGTTAAGAATTAACTAAATGGAACATAAATTTTAGCTTTCCCTACATGGAACACCGAGCTTAGCTTTCATCACACACAATAATGACTTTCCCCAAAGGATTGCGTAACAGGTATAAACAAGGTATACCAAATAATAATATATTATTAAAATAATATTATTTAATATAATAATGTATGACCAAGAAATAAATAAGAAATTATGAATAGTATAAACTGATTTATGAAAATATATGGTTTACACAAATATAAGATGAAATCATAGCTTACCAATTAATTATAAGTGAATATAAAAACCGATTGAATATAAAGGGAAATAGAAATATTTTTATTGTAACAAAGATGTTTTCCCTAATAAATTAATTCTACTATAATTATTGATGGATATTACATTAATATATATTTCATATATTAAATAATGTATTTGTGATATTTATCCAATAGATTTGATATAAATAATATAAGAACGAACCCAATTTTATGATTAAAAACCTATTTTTTAATAAAGGTTGTTTTACCATCTTTTAGTGGATAATCCATTTTCAATACAAATTTTGGAAATTTTATAGATTAAATTTGTCATAATAAACTTCATCATTAAAATAAAAACATAAAAACTATTCCAGGATAATTGTTTTGTATTATTTAAGGTTTCATTTTTTAATGAATAGTAAAGAAGTACTGTATTTTAGTTCAAAACTGATCTTTCAGCTAATTTATTTATAAGGATAAAATATATATAAAATTGGATTAAAAATTCAATTAGATAATATTTTTATCAATAAATCCAATTTAGTTAAGTAGAACCAATTTCACATTGAAATTGGATAAAAAACAGAGCAATATTTTAATCATTTTTACTTTAAAAACTCGCAGCGTCATCCTGTCAGTGAGATTAATTTAAAATTATTTCATGCCACTTATATGATTGGAATTTGAAAAATGGATGCCATATTTGGTATAATAAAAATTTATAATGTATAATAAGGTCATATTATCTTTTTAGAAAAAAGTTGAGTGGGCATAACTAAAATTAATTACATCGATTAAGGTAAAATTAAGATTAACTGAAGTTTAAAGCATACATTTAAGACCTAAAAGACTTATAAACACTTCTAAGAGCCATTTTATGGACATTAATAGACCTTTTCATCCAATTTATCCTCTTTGGATCATTATTGGATCCATTTTAAACATGAAATACTTGGGTAGAATTATATCTTCCAATATTTACAAGAGTGACAATCCAACTTTATAAAAGGCCACCACATCTTCTTCTTCTTAACACCTCTCTAACCACATAAGTTCAACCAATATCTACCCAATACATGTACCAAAATCACTTAATAACTCTTATAATGATAAATTTTTATAAAAAGAAACCCAATGATTTATTTTGTCACAAACCAAATGGTATTTCCTAATTAAGAGGTAACGTATTCTCTCTAGTTTTTTTATTTAATTTTATTTATCCACCCCCTACTCTATTTATTCCATGATTTTATAAAAATAGCATATTAAATAAACTATTATGTTTGTAAGATAAATTTTCGACTAAGACACACAACATGATGATCCAACCACATAATAGAATCTAAGAATTACTATATTAGGGATCACACTAGCATTCTCTATAGGGGTCCACATAGAGGAGGGAGGATGAAATCACTAGAAAAAGGATGTTCATGGTGGTTCATCGATTTATATGGCCCACATGTGGCATGGATGAGTTCTAATGGGAGTGGTTTACCAAAATAGCAGACCAAAAATGCTCACAACATTGATGTGGGATATAAGAAGCATGGGTATAGTTCCTCACATTCCAAAATAGTGTCTTCCTAGGACACTATATATCATTTTTGTCGAATAGAAAACTCTCATTAATTTTTACTATACACTACCAAAATATTGAGGTGAGACATAAATAACCGCCATGGATTCCACCAAGTAAACCTGGGTTTGATCCAATTTCCATTTTGAAGTATGAGGTGAGCACCGATCACCTCTGAATCTAGATATGGGCACTATGAAACCCATTTTTAAAATAAATAAATCCAAACATGAAACATGTGCCACATATAGCCACTTTTAAGTCTAGATGGGTTGAGCAAAAGATCTGTGTTATAGGTCTTCACTAATACATCACAGGCTTAGCAAGAAAGTTGATAGTACATGGTTGTCTTTTAACTACACTATTGAGGTGTAAAAAATACCAGTTTAGGGGATTTTTAGATGGTAGATTCTACACCATAGTATAAAAGGTTTCACTATGTCCAATTTTGACCTGAGGTCGAAGAAGACAGTTTTTCTATAATAACATTGGCAATATCATAGCCAGGCACACTGCGAAACAATGGGTGATGATGCTGCACTATTGCACAACCACTCTGACATGAAGATGCCTCAAATATAACAACTAATGAAATTAAAGGATTACACCACTACACTATGGAGAATATATCCATGCCACAGGTTTCCATGGACATGAAAGGATGGTCCGTAGGGGATAAAACAATGTTATATCATTTTCCCCATCTGTAACATTGAATACTTGATATTTTGAGATTTCCAAATAATAATTTTGATCCTCTGGGAGGATTTAAAATTATTTCCATGGGAAGCCTCTCCATGCAAGAGGGAGTTTGAATGTTCTCTTAAAATAGGTAAATCCCAGTCACCCACTAATCATTCAAGGAGTTTAACTAATGTAGACCATTTAAAATAAGAAAAAAATATACAATAGAAGAAAATATAATGTGAAAAAAATAATTATTCAAAATTGAAAATAGGGTAATGGATAATTCTCTTGAGGAGAATAATACAAGTGAGGAGGATATCGTGTAACACCCCGATATTTTAAAGGAATAAAATTTGGTTCAAAGACATATTTTATGTGGGACAGTAAGGTTATATGAAAATATATCCCCAAAAGATTTTATGATATGTTTATCTTTCTAAAATTCAATATATTTAATAGGTTGTGATGCAGATAATGTTGGGTTGAAATAAAACAAAGTACTCTATTTAAACTCTATTATGAAAAATGTGGCCATGATAACCAATCAATTAATTTAGAGTATACAACTGAAAATAAAAAATTAGGAAATGTATATGGTTTACAGTTTAATAAAAAAATAATTAGTTATATTTTGATTATAATTAAATTAATAATCAATTTCATGAAAAATAAATGACTTCTGAAATATAATATTTTTCTAGAATGCGGTTTAGTCTCACTTTGTATGCGTAATTTAAAATAAATTATTACTAATTTATGGAAATTTATTTTATGATCTAAAATTTATTTTTGAAACATTAAATCCAAAATTATGGTCCATCGATTATTTGAGAATATTATGAAATGATTAATTTTTAAATGAATAGTAAAAAAATATTAATTTTTTTAAAAACTGACTTTTCATTTAAATAATTTACAATGTTGAATAATTTTCTTATTAGTTTTAAAGTAAAATATGAAATTTTTTGTTATAATTTAAATAATTTTGATCATTAGAATCAATTTCTTGTTGAATGATTATATAAAAACATCTTGAAATTTTTAAAGTTATTACTTTGGAAAACTGTTTTTTCATTATGTATTTGGGTTTAATTTTAAACCAAATTCTGAAAATTTTGTGAATTGAATTTAGAAAATGTAATATATATTTGGAATCAACATAATTTATGTTATCTAGAAATTTCTTTTTCATTTTCCACCAATTAATAGTGAAAATAGTAAAAAAAAACTACAGTGGTTACAGTAAAAATGGGATTATCGAGGTTATTATAAGAATATATGGGTTATGAATGGCCTAAAACTTTTCAAAAAACTAATTATATTGTCATATATAGACTTTATAACCTCTAAAGTTGTAGAATTTACCATTTGGGTTCCTTGTTTCATTTTAAAAACATGGGTATACTTTATTCTTTTAAAAAAACTCCATTTGTATCCTCTCCCCCACTTATAAAAGGAAACATCCCTTCATTTAATTATTCACATCTATCAATCCAGTTATATATACCTCACCCTTCCAAAATCACTCCAAAAAAAATCCTTATAGGCATTATAGATCATCTATTCTTTAAACAATATCAACACTAGGGTCCTTAAGAGGAGAACCAAAGGAGGATTCTTTAAGAGAAAGCAATTGTATTAACATGGAACATTCATTATATTTATTCAATTTCAACCCTAAATTTTGTTTTAATAAATAAAATATAATAAATAAGTATATAAAATATAATTTTCTATTTTTATATTTATGGAATAATATTTATCATTCTTCATCTCCATCAAATGGGAAACAAAATCATCGATCATGTATACGGTGGAGTACCTCCTCATAAACCAATGTAAATAGTTTTCCATAAAAAAATATCAATATTAGATATAAGGATGTATTTAATGTATATATAAAAAATAAATTATATCATCATACTAATTTAATTATAATATATAATATAACTCTTTTCTTTCTATACTGTTTAAAAATATGATAATGTCTCTCGAGTGTATAGAGGACTATCGCCTCATGAAGTGATTTGATTCAGTTTCCACATAAAATTTACATGGAATGTAAAAAGGATAAAAATAATTAATATTTGTGATACTTATGACATGATATAGATTCATTAAAATTAATATACCATTTAATTTTCTATATTTTCACTCGTTTAGGGAATGATATTATCGCTCATGCGTGCATAAGACCTACCGTCTCCATGAAGCAATGTAGTTCATTTTACATGCCTAGCCTTTATTAATGATTATGAATATATGTCTAATTATAAATTTGATATTCAAATATTTATTATAATTCCTGATATAATTTATCTATATCATATTCAATGCATCCTGATATTTTCAAACAAAACATAGACGAGAAAACAAGGCAATTAAAACCCAAAACAATGAATATAATGAAATATTATTAACAAATATGGGGTAAAATGTTATAAAAGGGTCATATATGATATTATAAATATAAATATGGTTATGGTATAAATAAATAACATGCTTAAAAAAATTATACCTGAGGTTAATGTTAGTTTAAGGAAAAAGAAGAGTGAGGTAAGGGATTTCTAGTCTCCCTCTTATTTTTGGGAAATGTATGCCATATTCAAGAGTTGTTTATTTTTTTGTGGGTTATATACTACCACTTTGACATGTTATATCATGAATATAATTTATTTAATTGTATTTATATTTTTATATTTTTTTATTATTTATTTGGTCTTACAATTCAAATGATTACAAAAACTATAAGTGACTTCATCTCAATTTTTCTTCATTGACCCATATTGTGATGTTATGAAGTTGATTTATTTTATATAGTGTATATAATCCAATTTTACATGTAAAATCATGAATAATTCATAATTCATGGTATTTTATGTTTCCATTGGAATTATTTCATCCAAGGAGATTATAATTGAACATTAATAAATGGTATGTGGCTTCGTATCAATTTTCCATCATTAAAGAAGATTATAACGTTATAAAAGTAATTTATTTAATATGTTTTATATACTTTCTAATTTCGTGTAATATCATGAAAAAATCATAATTAATTATATATTACATTTTAATTTTAATTATTTACTCTATATGGATTTGACATAATTGTTACCAAGTGGTAACAATTTCATAACTCAATTTTTTTATTTGGTAAATTATTTCTTCATTATCTTGGACATTATATGACTATATGTGTAAATAATTTTTTATACACTATTATGTATTTTTTTATATGTTTATTTAAATTTGATACACATAATCGATTCATTTATTAATTATCACTTCAACATTATGATCATTGTAAGGTTTTATTTCACAATCCAATTTTAATATAGATTGTTTACACCTGCATTTCCCTTGAAGAAAATCATCGATTTTTTGCATAATAAACCCATTTCATTTTCTTATCCTTTTTTAGTCACGTTGTTTTCATTAAATATTACTATTTTCCAATAATTGTACTTAAAATGATTTGTAAAACGTTTTAACAGAATATGACATTGTTTTTATCTTCGCGTGAAATAATTTTTGACCAAAACCATTATAAATAAAAACATTTTATTTTATTAAATAATATTAAAATGATTTATGAAATCCATTTTCATATGTTTAAATTTTAATTGTTTTCGAATGGAATCTTCATGTCATTTTTTAAACATGGTATGGTGAGATTTTTCGGAAAAAGTGAAAGAAATATTTTTTAATGTGTATAACATAAACAAAATTTCTAACCATTATGACCACTCAATTTCATAAATCATACATTATATGTTTAAAAATATATTTTGAATGAAATTTATTTTAAAAATATTTTGTGAAATTTTAGCTTTAGAAATATTTTCAAGAATGAAAAATCTATTTTTCTCATGAATGTTTTAATGACATTTTATAGTATTTCTATTGATCAATAACATTAATATGTTATTGTACTTATGATCCACTGGTGATATGTTGCACTGATACCATCCTTTTTATTTTTATGTATGGTATATGATTGGTTTGGCTAAGAAAAATATTGATATTATCTTAATTATTTATTCTAATCATTAACATCTCTAAAAATATTTACATTTATGTCATCATGGGACATTAAATTTACCCAAAATAACTATATTATTTATCAGGGATATAATTATTTTTAAAAGAATTTATAATTTATATATATAGTATGTTACATTGAAATTTTATATTATTAACTAGAAAAATTACAGTTAATTTGTAATCCTTACTTTATACATAAATTTGTTGATAAGGAAAATTTTTTATAAATTAAATTGATCATTTTATACATGAGTAATGAGTTTGACATGTAAATATGGGTGGGACCCTATTATAGGTATCCCCTTGATGTATCAATAATCTCTTAAAATTAATTAATTTTATATCCTTAATTATATAGGTTTCTGGTGTTACAAACCCATTAGTTTCAAACTATCTTGTGATAGGTCATGACTATAGAGGTATCATGATGCATGAGATCATGACATCTAGTAATTAAGAATTTCTTCATTATTAATTCAGTATTTATAATCAAAGATATTTTTTCAGTGATATTATATCTAGATTCATTTCATTCCCATTTTATTTATTAAATGGCATGTGTTTTTTGATATTTACCTTGCCATATTGATTAATCATCATCTAATCATGATAGACATGTTATTTATTAAATAGAATGTTCGTTTAGATATTTACCTTTCCATATTGATCATTCCTTATCTAAACATGACTGTAAAGTTATTGATTTAATATATTTAATGCTAGGATATTTACCTTTCCACATTTATTATTACTTATTTAATCAAGAAAATCATATTTTTTAAATGGAATATGTGTTCTGTTAATTACTATACAATGTTGATTATTCTTATTGATTAATAATATCTTCTACTTTATGTAACTATTACTGAGTATCTGAACTCACACTTATTTTTTCCTTTTCTAGAAATCTAGTAAGGGTAATATAAATTATATTCAAGGATATTCTAGAAGGAATAATGAAATTCTAGAAAAACATTATAATTTCATTTTTGTTTAAAAATATAATGCAAGACTCAAGCATGTATATAGTTTACAAAGAATATAAAACTATTCAGTATTTTGGGACAAGATCACCTAAATCTTATGCTAAACTAGGAATGTAACCATCATCTCTAGTCTACAAGGGTTGTGGTCTTCACAGTTGGTATTAAAGTATGTTTAGTGGAATCTTTGGGAACTAGATTTATGAAAAAAATTGATTAATGAAGATAAACCTATGATAAACATTTAGGATAAGTATAGAAGATCATTCTAATTTTTTGGTTAGTTATATATTATGTGGTTTTCCCTATAAATAAATACATGTCTCAATATTACAAGTGGATTTAGTTAAGAATAGAAATACCTAGGGGTAATAACTCTGAAGATGGTGTGTTAGACTTGACTCAAGCATTACTTGGTACAGAATAATGAGCCCTATTATACTCCTTGTTTGACTCTCCTAGGGGATATGTTTAGATAATTTACATTTTCATGACATGAAATTATGGATGATCTGAATATTTGATTATAATTAATGAACTCAGTTAAAAATAATGCGTCTCATATTGAAAAAAATGTTTCATAATTAAAAAAAAATCAACAATTATTTGTTCATGATTATATGGTTTCTCACTATCATTGTTGTCAATAGAAATATTATTTTTGGTTTCATTTGATAGATGGAACCCAGAAGAATCATGTTAAAATTGAATATGTAGGAAGATGTGTTGGCTATGAGAAAAAATGGGATGATGACTGTAGTGAAAGGTATATTTGTGATTCCAAATCAGTTATTTTGAGATATAGGTAACAACATATACCTTAACCAACACATAGACTCATCAATGAAGAGAATGATATATTTCTATAAGAGTGGAAGAGAAGGAAATTATGGATGAAATAAGGACCAATTTATTTTATATTGGAAATTTGAAAAGATACACATAGGAATGTTTCCCAAAGAAAGGAGAAAATATTTTATGTGTGGAAAATAAAGGAATAGAGAAATGAGTTACTCATAAAAAAATAAAGATACGATGGAAGAAAATAAATTTCATCCTAGGGATCCATTGATATTTTATTTTATTAATTTTTTAGAACCTAAGAATTATCTGTGTCAATTGAATCTTCTATTATGATTAAGTATATTTTGGGAGAAAATTAATGGAATAAAATCCATTGTTCAAGTTTATAATATATTAATTTGAGGAAGAATTCATTTAATTTCATTTGGAATTAATATTAAAGGGATTGGAAATAATTATGTTTTATCATATGTTTGATGGTACAGTAATTATGGGTCATCACATTTTGTAAGGTTATCAGAATTATATTAATATAGTTTTAAAAAAAGTAAAACTCGCCTTATGTGTTCGAATAATTGACATGTGAAACAGTCATGAGTCTTGAACCCATAAACTAATTAAGATGATGGTTATGCACCTACCAATATCCTACATGATTATCTTGTTAATACACTATTATTTTAAATTGAATGATTTGATGAATAAATTATAATGATGAAAAAATTGTTTTACTTTTTAAATTCAGAAGTTAATGTATTATATTGTGAAAATCATGCAAACCATAATTTTTATAGTGAAGTGAGGAAGAATAAATTTTCAGTCTTTTGTGGATTTTATAATCTAGGAAATGTTAATCCTAGTATTTCAGGAATAAACAATCCATTTTTGGATATTTATTTTTGGGTGTAAGATATAATGTGGAAATTGATCGACTCACAATGAAAGGATTAAATATTTCTTATGATATAGTAGAATTTCAAGTAATTATATTCCCCTATGTTCATATTTTAGATGGTAGAAATGATATTGAAAAAAAATATATTATCTTACTACATTCATTTCAGATGAATTAAAAGACCTTTTAAATCATCATAAATTTATGGTTTTGAGGTAAATATCATTTCATTTACCATTAAATTCCTTGTGATAAATTATCTCTCCTAGTATCTATAATTATTTACCCTCTTTATCCATGTCCATATATTCACATCCCATCAATGTTCTCTTTTTTGGAAACCATTTATGTGTAACTTCTGATGACAATTGTAAATCCATTTATATCCCATTTAGATGATGTTTTATTAACCCTTTTATGATGTGGGCTTATAATATAGGTATTTTAAAATTTAAAACCATTTATTAATGAGATCATGATTAAATTCTGGGGATGAAATTTATTTGAGTGGGTAAAATTTAACACCCAAATATTAAAAAAAAAGATAATTGGGTTCGATAGCATATATGAAACATGACAATGAGATTAGAAGAGAATATAACACCATAATATTTTATCATATATTTCTCTTTTTATATTCAATATCTTTGATATCTTGTGATGCATTCTACACTTGGTTTAATAAAAACACAACCCAAAATTAAAATATAATTATTAAAAACAAGATTGTGAGAACCTAGCACTTAACTTAGCAGGTATGACTTGAAATAAATTAATTACGAAAATTATATGGTTTACACATGTATAAAATAATTAATTATGTTATGACCAAGTTGGATAGATGTAGTTTTTGGAAGCTATGAAGAGTTTATAAATAAAATATTATCTTTTTTTCAAATAAAAAAAGAAATAAATTCACTTTTTACAAGATGAGAATCAGACTGACCATAATATTAAATAAATCGAGATTGAAATGATTAAAAATTCAATTGTATTGAGAATATTTTTTATGGAAGAAAGTATGATCATACTCACCTTGGGTGTGGAATGTGATTCTAATTAAAACAAGAAAGAAAATCTTATTCTGCATGGACTCAATGTAAATATGATGAGGATTTTCTTTTTTTTGTTTCGAAAAATTATATGTCTTATGTAAAACATGTTATGTTATCTTGTTAGAATAAAGGGGAGAAAAGGAAATTCCAATCATATTAATACCAATTGTATTTAGGTTGTGATTGAAAAGGATGAATATTCTTGAATAAATGGGGTGCTACTATACTTTCCATTATTCAAATGATGCTATAATTTTCTTTAGAACATTCAAATTTAGGAGGATGTCATAATATAAGAGGATGTTTTTGAAAAAAGATGTTGCTGAAGTCAAGGATTTTTATCCCCTTTTCATTGGTGTGTGGTCCTTGGATAAATATTTTTAAGGGCTAGGATGGTTGATCAGAATGAGAAGAAACTGTAGGTGCTGCTTTGCAGTCAGACCAAAAATGAATAGAAACAAAAATAAGTTATGTTCAAGAAGATATTTGGTATCATAATAAGAAAATAGAAGAGGGTGATGCTACTGATACTCATCCATAAGACACAAAATTCCACAAAATATCAGTGAAATGATTACATTTATTGGGGATTTTTTTGGGACTAATGAAAAGGAAAATTATAGTCTAAATTTGTTGAGATAGATGCATGGAATTCAAAGACCAATAATTTTGATGAAGATTAATGATGTGTTAAACCATTTTCATCAATATAATTTGATACATTCACATATGGGTCAAGATACATCATAATTAAGTTTACATTAATTCATTAGTGTGAATCTAAGACTGATAATTTGTTTTGATAAAAGAATAAGAATAATGTTGTTTTGGAATGTTTATGGAAGTGTTAGAAAGAATTATTGATGTGTTTTATGGAGAAGGAAATGTGTTTTAAAGGGGAACATAATGTTTTAAGGACATGAATTACTTTATTTTCTCAGCTGGTATGAAGCATCATAATTGGAAGAAATATGTTTTACATTTTTCTAATTTGGTATGGAGAAACATATTGAATAATCTAATATCCTCATCACAACGATTAAATCAAAACGAACATATAGTATTTCGATTTTTGAATAAAAACATAATGTGATATCTTTATTCATGATATTTTTGCAAGTGGGTAAATAAAATTAGAGTAACCAATCGATTTCATCATAATGATGAAATTGTAATGAGAAATTAGAATTGGTCTCAAGAATATTTTGAATTTTTAACTGAGATTAAGTCAAGAGAAGATTCAAGAAAATTTTAGAAGAGTTCAGAACCATTGAATAATTGAAATTTATTTTCGAAATTCAAAGGAAATATATATTTTGGGAAATTTGGTTTAGAAGGAAAGATTTTAAGAATCCTACCAAACCCATTTTTCTGTTACCTATAAAAAGACATAATGCTCTTTACTTTCCTTAGACTAGTACATTGAGAAGTATAAGAGAGATAGGATTTTAATTTCTATAGAGAGTATGTTTTCAAATTGATTTTACCAATGTATGTTTTCTGGATATAAGAAGAAAAGATAGTACACAAGATTATATTCAGAGTTTCTGTACCCGACTGAGAAATCATACTAAGATTTCAAAACTCAGATAGAAGTGGTTCAGAATTGTTTTAGCCATATTTTGAATGAGTATTTTATCAGTCTGAGTAATCCAACATTTGAATTAGACTGGTTTTTATTATGATGTATAGAAGAAGTTCATTCCTGATACTGGGTAAGAAAGTGAATAATTTTTTTGATGATATTATTTTTAATATTTTATTTAGATGATCCATAATATGTTTATTTCAAAAATTATGTTACATCATTTCATACTACATAAATAACATGAACTATTGTATTGATCATAATGTTACACTTGTGTAACGACATATCCTTCTCATTATATTCTACGTAGAATGATTTTTTATAGTGGATTGTTTGGTATAGTAATTTTTACAAACCATACTAAGGACATAAATACTATTGTCCATTTTTTGAACCTTTAAAATTCTTGTATTCAAATGGTTTTGTCCTTGGTTTTGTTTTTGTTAAGGTACAAACTCCATAATTAAAGGAAAATGTTGTCTTACAAAGGGTAAATGTTAAATAAAAATATACCACTGATTAAACCCCTCACCCTTTCTTTGGTAAATTGATCTTGATAGAGAATTTCAATTGGTATCAGTGAAGAATGTTCCCTTAATTTACACCTTTTTGATATTTTGAATAGAAGTTTATGGAGAATCTAAATTGTGTCAACAATAATTGAAATCCAATCATCAATGGTAAAAACTATCATATCTAAAATAATAAAATGTTTCCTTACCATATGTATCTTGGGTATGATGTTCTTGAAGCTACAAAAAATTGATTTCCACTTATTTATTTTAATGTTCCCATTACACATTTTGACAAGAATAATCTTAAGAATAATGGAAGGGCTAAGAATTCTTGACTATTATCACTTTCTGAATGTGATCTTTTAAGGGTGGAGGGTGTTTCCACAATCAAATGTATCTGGGATAAGCTATTTTTATGGAAATACAAAAGAGAAGATAGAAAAATTAAAAATATGGAGGCTAGAGTATGAAGATCTAAAAATTGGTGAGTAAGAATCTGCTGGAGACATCTTTACCAGGTTAAATGGAATTTTTAGTACTATCATATGTCTTGGTGAAAATTTAGCGGATTTTATAGTTGTTGAAAAAATATTATGAATTATTCTTCAAAATTTTGATGATAAAGTATCCTGATTGAAACATATATATCTAGAAAAAATTTCGAGGTATAATTTACATAACACACTAATTAAATATGAAATGAGAAGGGAAAAAGTTTTAAAGAAAGAAAGGATGATTTAGAAATTTCATTCAAATCCATATAAAAATAAAATTCTATGAATGTTTTAAATAAAATGTTGTTGACTCTAACACTGAAAAAGAGGAATGTAAAATTTTTAATGAAATTTTATCCCATTAATATAAAAATTAGAGAATAGGTACATGTAAATTAAAATAAAAACAGGCATTGAAGTGTTTTTAATATGAGACTATTAGGAACATTGAATCTAACTGTCCTCAAATAAAAAAAAAGAGGATAGCGATGAAGAAGAAAAATCAGAAGATGGCCTTAGAAGAAACATACTTATAATGCTAAATATTATTCTGAAGGGAAAGATAGAAAATTCCTCAAATACAAATGGTGAAGTTTCTTATATAATGAAGAAGAATAATAAGATAGTGATTATGAATATGAAAAGTCATTCAAGAAGGATTGAGAGAATAATTTTATTAAAATAATGAATAATAATGAATTATGAAGCAGTATTTCTAAAGAAGAATAAGAAACTCAATTATAACTTTGTCCTATAAAATAATTAAAATAATTCTTGAGAACGATGGGGATGATTGAAAAATAAATTAGGAAGCTGAAAAATAAAATTATTCATCAAAAAATAAAGAATGTTTTTCAGATGAGAAAGTGAAATGGATAGAAGAGACTGATGATTTAGGGAAATATATTAAAATAAAAAAGAATCATAATGAACATCTAGATGTTAATATTAAGGAGAAAGAGGAATAATATGAACTTTTCCAACAAAAACTCTAAAAATTTGAACATATGGAAATAATTTTTTAATAATCTATCTCTAAATTTGGTGAATGTTCAAGCAAGAAAGAACCTGAGAAGTATCATCCAAATTTACCTTAAATGTTTGAGATGAAAGTTGGAATTTTTTTTGAGAAAAATAATATTAGGAAAATTAATTATGTGTTCAAAACTAACAAAGTAGAGATGTTGATTTTTATAAAAATTATATGTCTAAAAATGTTTATATTTATTCTACTTCTGATAAGGCTGAAAAGAAAACTGAATTGAAAAAGAAGAATCCATTTGATGATAGAAATTTTGGTGTTCCACAAGGTTTTGTTAATAAATATAATAAGGTTGTCAAGAAACATATTCACAACTCCATTCAACATGGAAGTTTCAATTGGATTTTTTTTTTCTATGCATACTATTGGTATTTTGGGGGATTCAGATATAAAAAAAATCTGTGCTGGTTTGACCAAAAACATTATTATTATTCAAAAAATAATAGAAGAAAAAATTTTAGGGTGATTCAATACACACAAAGGAAGAATTTTGTGAAGGATATATGAAAGAAACACGAGAAGGATGGTAAGAAAATTAAAAATAGGTTATGACCCCTAGAAACAACTTTTGAAATGTACAAGAAACTTGGAAACCATTAAAAATTATTTATTATTTTTTTACTGGATCAACAATTTTTTTAATATTTTGTAGAATCTAAAAGTTAATAAGGATAAATGGAACGACAAAGATCCAATTGTTGAAACTACTATTAATGTAATAAAATAAGAATGACCATGATATTCTCATAGGATAGGAAACATAATATTTTGGAAAATTTTAAAAGGCTTAAATGAAGTAATGGTGACACTTGGAAATTATGAATCACATAGAATCAAAGGTTTAGTATCATCCATCACTGGGAAATAAACATTAAAATCCAAGAAATATTTATATGTTGTTGGGATGAAACTCAATACACTAAGTGTTTCAAAACATTGTGATGAAGGTAAGAAAGAAATTTTCAAAAAATGTGGATTTTTTTTGAAAAGTTATGAAGATGGAAAGATAGTTACAATAGGCCAACATAAAAAACAAAACCTGTTCAAAGTTTGTGAAATATAAAACCCTTCTTACTTAGGCATTGTGGAATAGAAAATGTTGTGGAATAAAATTTTGGTGCACATGTGTTAAAGAAAAATGATCATGTTATCAAAGTGAGATAATGTCCATGGATTTCATGATATTTAATGAAGACTATACCGGTGTTTTTCTACTTTTCATTAGTGAAAGATTACAAATTCTGTTCATAAGAATGATGAGAGTTTTTCAAAATGACCCATGGAACTTATTCACTCTGATATCTATGGGCCAATGAGAAATAAATAAAAAAATATAGATATGTACTTTATAACTTTAATTTATTACCTTACTCACATTACTTGTGATATATATATGAAACATATGTCATATTCTCTAAAAATGTTAACAAGATTAAGGAGGAATGTTAAGAAGGAATGTGAGTAATTTTTGACGAAGTTGAGAACGAAAAATGGTGTTGAGTACAATCTTGATTAATTTTGATGATATTGTGAGAATCATGGAATTTAACATGATTTAAGTTCACCATAAACATGTTAACAAAATTGTGTTGTTGAAAGGAATAATAGAAGTCTTGTTAAAATAGGGAGAACTATGTTACTTGAGAGTATAGTCTCTCTTATTACTTTTGGTGGAAATCCATGAGTACTTCCATTTATATTAAAAACTAATGTTTCTATAGTAAAATTTAAAATATAACTCTATATAAAATTTTTTAGGATAAAAATACAAGTTTAAAGATAATAATAGTTTTTGCGAGTCCATGAATCATAAATAAGATAGGTGGAATCCTTGAAATGTTTGGGAAAAGAGGTGAATATATAATTTTTCTTGTATATGATTGGAATAAGTGGATATAGATATTTCAACATAGAAATTAGATAAATTTTTGATTATGTTTATGTGAAAGTTATTGAATATTATTATGAAGAAACAAATACACATCCTGATAAGGAAATTGACAAGGATGAAAATTTTATTTTTAAGAATTCTGATAAGGATACTGACAATGGCAATCCTACTCAAGAAGAAGAATCAGACTCAACCATTTCAAGTGACGTGGAAGAAAAAAATGTCATCATAGATTGAGGAAGGAATTGGAGGCTGAGAAAATTATGTGTTATCAACATCATAAGGTTTAGACAAAAAAATAGTAAAATTTATTACAGAAAATTCTTTGTATTATAATGCTTATCCAAAATATGTGAATGATTATTTTGATCATCTGAAAAGGGTTCATTTTTATAATTAAAAGATTCCTCAAATAGAAGAAAATGATACATGGAAATTCATACATAATCAAAATAAAAAAATGTTATTGGTACACTATGGATTTTCTGTAACAAGATGAGTGAAGAAGGTGAAATGATAAGGAACAATGAAATATCTGTGTGAAATGATTACTAACAAATTTAAGCCATTGATTTTGATGAGAATCTTGTTTTGATGGAAATATTAAAATCAATCTGAATATTTCCTTCAATTTCTCCATAGTGAAGTTACAAAAAAAATCAAATTGATTTAAAGTGTGTATTTTTATATGGGGATATTGATGAATAAGCTTACATTGACCAAGCTTGGGGATTTGTTTTTATTAAAGATGAAAGTTATATGTGTAAGCTGAGGAAATCCTTGAATGGGATAATTCAAGTTCCAAGAGTATGATATTCCAAATTGTTTACATGTACCAGGAATATGAATATTAATAAAGGAAGTGTTGAAAACAATATTTACATTAAGAAACGTCAATATTTTTTCTTTATCACAATTTTTTATGTTTATGATATTATATTTGCTGGGAATGATGAAATAACTTGTGAAATATTTGATGATGAAATGAAAAAGTTGTTTGATTTGTCCATGCATGGTGAAATAAAATACTCTATTGGGTTAAAAATATTAGAAAAGAAGAAATGCATTTTTATTTCTCAATAAATGTATGCTAAGGAACTTCTTAAGTAGTTCATCATGGAAAATTTTGAACAAGTTTCCACACAGGTTTTAGTGGGAAACTTGTTTTATAAAGATTGAGAGGCAAGGAAGTTCATCCAAAATAGTTTCAAAATCTTATTAGATGTTTTTATATTTGACAACCTCCGAACTCAGCATTATTTATGCTAGTACATTATGTGCAAGATTTCAGAGTGCTCCAAAAGAATCAGATCAATTATCTGGAAAAATATCTCTTAGATATATCAAAGGCATAATTTTTTTGGAATCTAGTATGATACCTCAGAAATTATTAAATGTTTTGGGTATTCAGATTTTTATTGGGAATGAAATTTTTATGATAGAAGATACAAATCAGGTTCAGTTTTAATTCTCAGTAAAATTTGTGTTATTTAGATTAAAAATAAACTTAATCTGGTAACTCTTAGTATGGAAGAATCTGAGTATGTTCCTACCACTCAAGATGCAACCCAATTTATATGGATAAAAACTCAGTTAGAATACTTACCTTTTGAAGTAATGTTACCCTATCTCTTAGTCTACGATAATCAAAGTGCGATCAAACTTTTAAGGAATTTATTACACCATTATCAATAAAAACATTTTGATATAAAATATTATTTCATCAAAGATCACGTGGATAAGAATGAATTGAAGTTGGACTATATTATTAAATTAGAATGAGTAGCTAAAATTTTCATAAAACCATTACTGAAGGAAGATTTTTATAAATTGAGGATGAACTTTGGAGTCCAACCTCTTTTTCATCAAGTATGAGTTATATAAATTTTTTCCATATCCCATATTGTATTTGGATAGTGTTGTTAAGGGGGATAATTGTTTCATAAATATATCCATTAAATGTATTATTAAAATTTTAAGGATGCATGTATAAAGGGGGAGTAGTGGGTAAGCTGTGAATTCAGCATGAAACTGTGAGAACTATTCCTTTTTTGGAGTGGTTGTGTGAATTTTTTTTATAAGAAATTTTAAGAAGTAATTAATTTTGTTAATAAATGATGATGAAGTTTTATGGGTCAGTAATTTTGGAAAACATGGATATACTATTAAAAATTCTTATTTACTACAATGAGTTAGCTCACATTATTTTTAAATTATTGGTAAGTAATCCATATATTGAGGTTAAAAAGTGTAGTTATTTATGGATCTTATTTAACAAAAAAAATCCAAAGGGAGAGATTGTTGGGACAAAGTTGGATTGAAGTTGTCTTTGTAAGCTGAAAGGAGTTTGTAATGAAAGTATTGTCTTTTTTTGTTAAAGAAGGCACAAAATAAATTTAATTTGTAAAACATGAGAATCATTTTTACCATCGTATTCAAGAAATACTAATAATAATGTTTAAAAATTAAATCATATTGAGGAGATGGTTTATCGATGAAATGGCTCATCAGACTAACATTTGGTCCAGAATTAGGTTATGATCGAAATGAAGAAGGTATTTAGATTTTGTAAGGATTTGATGTAAATATAACGATGCTTTGATATATTGTAATTCAAAAATACATAAGACTTATAAAAAATGTGTTATTTAATATTGATCAATGAAATAGGAGAAAATTTGATGTGAGTTGTATTTGGAAAAATTGTATTCATGTTTGGATTGGAAAGAAATCAGCTACTTGAAGAAATGGGAAGTTACAATAAATTCTATTTTAAGGTAGAAAATTCAATGATGACTTTTAACATATTCAAAGTAATGATGACATCTTGATATAAGATGTTTTTTGAAAAAAAGGATTTTTTTGTAGAAAAAGATTTTTAGTCCCCGATCATCTTTGCAAGATCACCATATGAAGATTTTTTCAAATTATAAGAATGATAATCGGAACGAGAAGAAACTAATGGTGATGGTTTTTAGTTAGACTAATAAAAAAAGAAAAAAATCTGATGAAAAGTGATGGAAGATCAATGTCATCATAAAAAGAAAATAAAAGAGACTGAATCTGCTAGTAATAGCTAATCAGACACAGACATCCCCCAAATAATAGAGGAATAATTACTTTCATTGGGGATTTCTTGGGAGAAAAAAAATGGAAAAGCGGGTGGGTTTTTTTATTACTGATGCATGAAAGTTATAGAATAATCATCTTGATGAATATAAATAATTTAGTCAACCACTTTCATCAATACAATTTTATATATTCATATTTTGTTCAAGGGACATCATATTGATGTTGAAACTGATTAATCAATGTGAATCCTTGACTGATAATTGGTATGATGAATAGAATAATAAGAAGAATATTTTTATTGAATCTTTTTGGAAGTTTCAGGAATCTTTCTTAATGATTTTGAAGGAGATGAAAAGGTGTTTTCAAGGGGAGATTAATTTTTGAATAATATTATTTCCTTTTTTATCATTAGTTGGTATGGAGAATTATAATGCGAAGAAATATGTGTTAAATTTTCATATCTAGTACGAGGAAAAAATTTTAAGAATATATTTTACCCATATTAATGAAGACATTGGAAATATAGACATTCAATTGTTGTAGTGAAATGTAATGATATTTGTTTAGTTCTCATTTTTTGCAAGTTGGTCAATAAAATCAGAGTGACCAATTGGTTTCATCGTAATGAATAAATCTTAACGAAAATTGGGAATCCGACTAAAGTTTGTGATAAATAATGAAATGAGTTGATGTCATGGGATGATTGGACAATATTTGACATGATTTGAGAAGTATTGAATAAGCCAAAGATACATATAAAATTCAAGGGAAATAGAGATTTCAAGGAATAGATAAAGTACTTTTTACTTCCCAATCACAAGTACAATGTGCATAATAATAGAGAGAATTTATGAAGTTCTAAGGAGAAGAAGTTTTGAGAGTGATCTTACCAAAGGATGTCTTCCAGATAAAATAAGAAATAAGAAGAGACAAGTGCATATTTAGAGTTTATAGAAGAGATTTGGAAACTAGATTGGGATTTCTAGACTTAGACAGTAGTGGTTCAGAATTGTTTAAGATGTTTATGATAAATTATTTTATCAGACTAAGAAATCAAACATGGGAATTATACTAGGAAATAAGCGTGGGTGTCACTATGAAGTAAAAAAAGAAGTTCTTGCTTCCAAATAAGTAAAAAAGTGAAGATTTTTTTGATAATACTATTTGTGTAATTTTATCAAGATGAATTATAACATGTTTGTTACAAAAATTATCTTATATCATTTCTGAATACTTGAATCACATGCATTTTTCAATTGATTATAGTGGTACACGAGTGTAAGGGCATATCTGACTCATTTTATTACACAAAATAAGATTTTTTATAGTGGATTATGTGGAATTAGATTATTCCCAAACCATTCCAAGGATGTAGATACTCTTGTTGAGTAGTGATCCTTGTAAATTATTACGGTCTAGTGGTTGTGTTCTTTGTTTTCTCTTAAGTAAGGTAAAAACTCTTTAACAACATGAGAAGGTTATTTTAAGAAAGGAAAATATAAAATAAAGAGATACCATTGATTTACCCCTTTCCCCTCAAAATGATTCATTTATCTCGGTTGGAAATCCAACATCGGTTGTCCATTTATTAGAAGATAAAAATAATTTGAAATAAAAAGAAATATTTTTTGAGAAACTGGATATTTCTATAAGGTTGTTCAATCATTCTCTTCACACACAATTTTAAATTATTTTTACCAATATCAAAAAAGTTATTTTACTAAATAACCATAATTTTTGAAATCAACATTTCAAAATTATACTTCAGTATCATTTTTATAATATTAATAAAAGACTAATTTTTTGACGAATAGTGAAAAAAGATGATTTTTATTTTAAAAAACTTTTGTATAAATAATTTTCAAGGTCAAATTATATTTTAAATTGTTTTGAAAGAAAAATAAATACAATTATACTACAATTTAAATATTTTTTGTTCATTTTAACGAATTTAATTTTGAATTCTGATGTAAAACCTGCATGAACTTTAGAAAGTTTTTACTCTGGAAAATTGAATTTTCATCATGTTTGTAAGATTAATATTAAACTCTATTATATCAATTCATTTAATTAAATTTTAAAAAATGGATTAATTATTTTGTAATCAAAATAATTTATATTATCTAATAATCTCAACGTAATTTTTTTCAATAATTTATTATGCAAAAATTTAAAATTAATTACTATGGTTAAGGTTAAAAAAAATTTAACGAGGGTTAAACTAAGAAGATAATGATTAAATATGACATTAAACATGATGAAAATAAATGATACATCCATATTTTTATATAATGACATCAAATGGTTTATAATGAATCATTTTCATGCCCTGTGTCATGTGAAAACCTCTATACAAAATATTCTTTTAAAAAATTCCATCTTCCCTCTCCTCGATATATAAAAGGTCACCCTCCCTTCACTTATTCACACATTTCAAGCCCTTTAACCTCACAAAAACAAGAAAACATATTTCTTATAAAATATTTAACCACATTTAAGATATTTTTTTTTCCAAAGATCGAACCCCTGAGTCTTTAAGTGGATATCCAAAGGTGGTTTATCAAATAAAAGGTAATTTTCTTAACGAATCCCTTTTATTTTTCTTATTCATTTCCACCTCGAATTATTTCCTAAAATTTGAAAAATAATAACACCAGTATCTCTATTATAATGATATGTTAATATTTTTATCCCATACTATTTATCTATCTCTTCCCCCACTAAATTGGAAACAAAATCGTCGATCATGTGTATGAAGTACTACCACCTCGCTAACTTAGGTAACTCGTTTTCCCTCAACACATATCACCATTAGATATAATAATGGATTTAATATATATATATGTAATATTTATTATTTTATCATATTTATGAATGTATAATTTCACATATAACTCCATACATTCCATACTGTTTAAAAATACAAAAACATCGCTCATGTGTACGGCAGAATACCGCCTCATGAAGCGAAGTGATTCCATTTTTAATTAATCTTAAAATTGAAGGTAATAATGTTTTATATAATTAATATATATGATATATAAAAAATGATGTCAATTATGTAAATTTAATATACCATCTAGTTCCTTAACCATCACTCGATAAGGTAATAACATTTTGACTCATGCGTACATACAACTTTCAATCTCCACGAAGTGATGCGATTCATTTTCCATGTGCAGAATTTAGTAGTGATTCTAAAAATTTATCTAATGAGTAAATATTATTTTCATAAATTTATTATCATTCCAGATATTTTATATCTATTTCCAATTCACATTAACAAAAACTTTCACGATAAAACACATATGGGAAAACAAGGGGATTAACACCCAAAAACTGAATATAACGAAATATTAATAACAAAAAAGAGGTAAATTTAATAAGGGATTATTATATTATATTATAAATATGAAAATAATTCTCTAATATATTAATAAAATTCTTATAATCACTATATATTATGTTAAGTCACTTTCAACCAAGAGGAAGTCTGAGGTAAATGTTTTCTAGTATCTCTTTTATTTGAAAGAGACATACCATATTCAATACTTGTTTCTTTTGTGTGGTGCATATATTTCCCATTTTATATGTTATATCATGAATTTCAAGAATTTATTGACTTTTAAATTTAAATTTTATGATATTATTTATTAGGTCTTATGATTCAAATGATTACTAAAATGGTAACAACCTTCATTCCAATTTCTATTCATTGAGGCATATAGTAATGTCATGAACATAAATCCACTTATATGGTGTATATACTAACCCTTTATCATAAAATATAATGAATACTTCATCATTTATTGTATTTATGTCTCCTTTTTAATTAATTGATAAAGGGGATTTTATATGAACGTTACCAAGTGGGAATGTACTTCATCTCAATTTCCATTCATGATGCATATTGTAACGTTATGCTCCAAATTTGTTTAATATGGTCCATTTAATTATTTTTTCACATAATATTATAATAAATTTACACTTCATGCTATATTATGTGTTAATTTTAATTATTTTAACTATGTGAATTTGACATAAAAGTTACTAAGTGGTAAATAATTTCATAACTCAATATATTTTTATTGAGTTATATTACTACTTCATTGTCTTAAATGTTATAATATTATATGTGTAAATAATTTTTTACTAAATTATTCTTTATTTCCACTTTTTTATGTGGATTTAAATTTGAATCACAAAATTAATTCACTAATTAATTCTCACTTCAATATTATGATCTTTGTAAGTCTTTATTTTACAATATCATTTTATTCTCGATTGTTTAAGCGTGAATTTCCTTACAAAGAAATATTTTTTTTTGTTTTATAAAAAGCCAATTTAATTTTATTATTCTATTTTTATGACTTAAATTTTCATAAAATACTACCATTTTCTTATCTTTGGTAGTTAAAATGGTTAAGAAAATGTTTTTTTTAAAATATGACCATATTTATCCCTTTCGTCGAAAATACTTTTTCTTTAAAAACCATGTTTTCATGAAATTTGTCAAAAAAATTATTTTTTAGAAATTATAAAAATGAGTTAATGATCACATTTTCACCCTTGACTAAAATTTTTCAAATTATTTTTAAATGATTATTCTTTTCATTTTCAAAACATGCCATATTTGGATTTCACTTAAAAAGTGAAAGGAGTATTTGTTTTAATGTGTACAAAATGAATGTAATTTATAGCCATCATGACCAATAAATGTTTTAAATCATAATTTATATGTTAAAAATAATATTTTCAAAGAAAATTATTTTCAAAATATTTTTTCAACATTTAGTTTTAAAATGATTTTTAATGGGAAATACTTATTTTATTTGATAATATTTTTAATAACATTTTTATGTAATATCTATTCACCAACATCATGAAAAAATTATTTTAATTATGATCCCACAGGTTTATTTTATATTTTTACATAGGTATAATTTTTTTGAATCATTTACGATCATTTTAACTAGGGAAATTATTGATATAATCTTTCGTTATTAATTTTTGTAGTCATTAACTTTCTCATGAAATATTTACTTTCATTTTATTATTAGACATTAAAATTCCACCAAATATCTTTATTATTTTTTAGGGATATAATTATTACATACAATTTATATCATTTATATATATATTACTTTACTTTGAAGTTTATATGATTAACTATTGGAATTATTGTTAATTTTTATTCGATACTCGATACAGAAATTTGTTGATAAAAAATATTTTTCTAAAATTAAATATGTAATTCAATATATGATGAATGTTTTGGACATGAATATCTAGGTGGGGCCTATTTATAGATAACCCTTCGATATATTGTCAATCCCATGATATGAATAAGTTTTCTATCCTTTTATAAATGGGTTTCTGGTGTTTACCTACAAATCCATTTTAAATTGTCTTATAAAAGGGATTAATAGTCAGGGAATCATGATGTTTGAGATCACTACATCTAGTAGTTAATAATTTATCCATTAAGAATTCATATATTATTATCCATGATATTTTTTCAATGATATTATATTTTGATTCATTTCATTCATATATAATTTGTTAAATGGATTGTGTGTCTCTATGTTTACCATGACCTATTGTTTATGTATCATCTAATCATGATAGATAAGTTATTAATTAAATTTCATGTGTGTTCATATATTTAATTTACCATACTGACTATTCCTTATCTAATCATGATAGTGAATTTATTGATTAAATATAGTGTAATTGTAGATATTTATCCTTCCTTATTTATTATGCATTTTCAAGTAATGAAAGTCATAAAGTTAAAATGAAATGTGTGTTAAATTAATTACCTTTGCACCATGATTATGATTATTGATTCATGATAGCTTCTACATTGCATAACTCTTACTAAGTATATAATATAACTTTGTTTGGATTCCTTTCCCAGGAATCCAGGAAGTTCACTATGAAGGATATGTGACTATATGATTAAGGGAATAATGATATCGTTGAAAAAAATATTAATGTCACGTGTGTTTTCGAATGTAATAAAAGAGATAAGTATGTACTTAGTTCATTAAGACTATGAAAATATTCTTACCTTTGGCATGTGGTCCCATGTATATTTTCGGAAATTAGTAAAGTATCCACTATCTCTGGGATACTATATTCAAAGTCTTTACATGCAGCGTAAGGGGATTGGAATAGATCTAGAGGGGACCTTTCGAATGAAAACTATTGCAGCTATAGTGGTGTTTTACAACTGTTGTAAGTTATATTTTTTATTTTCTTCAACCTCGTAAAACTAGCATGAGGGGGTAAATCTATTTCGTACCATGAAATTAAGTGAATGGGGAATGTACTTAGTTTAAGGGGTAGTGTTCAAACTAAATTTTATGATGGTTTGTGTAATGTCATCAATTTCTTCCAACCCCAACCTACCCTCTTTGGAATGGTCAATACTTAATGAGGAGGGTATGTTTCTTCAGGATACATAAACAAGACATCCCTCTCATGGAACAACAAATGGATGAGCCTTGGATAGTAGTGTTGAAATAAGGTATTGAACACAATTCTATGAACTATCCTAAGAACTGAGTGTTAAAAATAAGTTTTATATAATATACGGTAAGAAATCTATGTGTAGGATAACTATATTTTTGTTCAAACATCATACAAATTAATTTCCACAACTCTAATATTCAACTAAGTACAAAAACTAGGATCTATATTTCATATTCCTTTATCAAATATTTTTTCAAGACCCACCAACTAAAATATTCTACATGATATTTTTATTTTCTCAAAAAATTTCAATTAATTTCTATACAATTCATAGTGGTTGTACCTAGATCCCCACTAAACTATAGTTTGAAATATATAGTAATAGTTGACCATAAGAATTTTTACTTTGATATTACCCAAGATACGTAATGATGCTCTTCCGTGAGGTCATTATCCAAGTTTTTATTAATTTTATTATGTTATCTGTTTATTTAGACCATGTTTTATAGTATTATTTATATAAAATATTTTATTATTTTTTATCTCCAAAATATTATTCATGTTTTATTTATTTTATGATAGCTTATATTTAATACATTTCCTTAAATAGCGTTTAATATCACACTTGTATTATTTATCCTTCCCTAGGATTCTAGGAAGTGTACTATAGTTGATACACAATGATAGACTAGAGAGGATAATGATGTTCTCAAATAAAATACTATGATTGATGTATTTCATGTATTAATTTTTAGTTTGAGAATCATTTATATATCTATTCTCCCAAGAATACTAAATTATACAATCTTCTCAGATTAAATCCCCTGTATTTTGTGAGAATGTAGTAAAATAACAACTGCCTTTAGTCAATTGGATAGGGTGTTACACTAAACACTTGAGAATTTTTTTAGGCATATTGACACTTCCACCATGACATGCTTTGTGTCTCTTTGAACTATTTTATTTTTTGAAGATACATTACCAAAACCTTGGGGGAAGATGGATTCTTAGTATAGTACCTCATTTACTGAGGATATCACTAATGCACTATGATTTGAGGAGATTATTTTGATAGGGTTTTGGATTTTGACTATACCGACCAACATCTCTTACTAGGATCTTCCCGATGATGTGTAATATTTTATTCAGGAGAATGTATCTATTATTAATTCACTCAATGGTAGATCATTTTTCAGTTAATGAGTGAATAAAATGATAGGGGATGTGTTAATAGATGATATAGGTGGTGTTAATGAAGTTGGCAATGATGAGGTCCCTATAGAGGCTAGGGAAAAGTTATATGAAGTGAGACTGGTAAAAGATCCTAGTGGGAATAGTTAAATAATATTACAACCAGAATTTACCATGTAGTCATCAATGTACCATTAACTACTACATTAACCTTTGTTGGAGTCCAGTGGTGCATACTAGTGAGCCCACTTGTGTGAGTTTTATTAGTTTTCAAGAAATAAATTATAAGGTATGCCATCATTTTGATGAATAACAAGTGTCTTGGACATCATATAAATGTTAAAAAAAGTATTATGTTAAAGAAGAGATCCCAAGAGTTGTTTCCAATCTTCTTAACTAAATTACTAATGGAAAACACGTTTTGGAAAATTAGTAGAGTATTTGAGGATATCCATGGAGCATGAAATTTATAATGAATTCATTTATATATCTCTCTAATGAATGAAGTTTTGATATTGTATCAATGTGTTAGATGAAGTTAAACAATATGAGTTGAAGCGAGACAACAAGAAGGGTTCTGTGACCACATGTTAGGGCTGTTTGACCATAAAAAATGATAGATCAACTTCACATTATAATGAACTTTACAAGAAGAAAATTGTTCGACCATGAATCTCATGGTAGATGGTGATACTTAGAATAGAGTATCTTCCCTATGTAATGTAAGAGTGAATGTGAGTTACACGGTAGATGGAGATAGTATGAACAAATTAGTTAATGTAATGTTAAGTGATATTCTAAAGCTTAAATTTGAAGATATTGATTATATTTATTATTGAAAATAGATTCTATGATGTGGTGTAAAATAAGAAGTGAATATCATAGAATAAGTTGATGTTTGGGAGCTTATTGAATTGGTTAATAATAACTTATATTAATCTACATGCATACTCTAGGTAAATAAATTTTTTCATATGAAATCTCCCAAATAGGTGAATATAAATACTTGAATATGCAATTTCATAAGGTAATTCACTATATTATGATTTCCTCTAGACTAGTTCGTCCCCCCTCGGTGGGGGAGGGACCTTTGTAGTCCTTCTATGGATCTCTACTTCATCCATTATCCCCCTTATATGATCCTAGATCTCCAACATCCCTTCCCTTATATCTCACTTTTCCCTAATGTTTATGATATGTTTGATGTACAACAAATTATTTCACTCTCATTATCATAGTTCAACAAGGCTTAACCTTTGTTGAACATGATACTTGTAGAATAGTTCAAACATCATCACCCATTTGTGTATTCATTCAACATGTTTATTTCCTTATATTGGGGATTGTGTGATCAATCAATAGTGTGTCCTACTAAAAACATGCACATCATGATTCCATTATCTTAAGATGATGAACTGATACATGCATGTTTCAATACTCCTCACATCTTTAATATATCCAAAATTTTCCTATTTAGGTATAATTACTATTTCCATGTGAAGTGTGATTCCATGACCATAGGATAGATTTTAATTACTTCTTCTACCTTTTCAAAACCTATCGATTATTCATATGTTATGAACCTGATTAGAAGATATCTATTTTCTGATAATGGAACCAAATATATTAGTAATCATATTTATCTATAAATCTTTGTTGAAATAATTGTTTCAAGACTTCCATCTGAGTTTGTTTGGATTTATGTTGGAGAAGAGTTTTGATACAAGTAACAAATCTTCTTTGAATAATGGGGGGATTTTTATTCATTATTCTAGAAAATGGGGACTGAAATAATAGTGTGTAGGAATGGGTGTATGATCATCCATAATAATCTAGATGCAGGACTAGGGAGAGGGGTGATCGTTCCAGGTGCAGGTTTGA
This sequence comes from Viscum album, assembly GCA_963277665.1. NCBI lineage: Eukaryota > Viridiplantae > Streptophyta > Magnoliopsida > Santalales > Viscaceae > Viscum > Viscum album. The sequence goes on from CAUJRU010001600.1 coordinate 29,951, forward strand.
AAGGGATGGATTAGATTAGTGATACATGTGATTGAATAAGGAATTTTATGGCTTGGTGATTTGGATTACATGTGGATGAGGAGGTGGATGGGACTTACTTGACAATGATGAATTTTTTTTTTGAATAGATATTTTCTAATGGATTAAAAATGGATTTCATAGTCCAAATATAGGCTAATTGGTTGCCTCTATATTTAAAGGGTTTTTACATCTACGAAAGGTTCAACCATTAATTGTAGGTTGTGTGGGAAAATGGGCTAGTGGATACTCAAATGAATTCATCTCCCATAGCTCTCAATAAAGAGGAGTTGGAATCTAATTATGGATCTAAAGACTAGATGGTAACTCATGAAGAAGTTAAAGGGGATTTCATATTCAATGTTTGTAGTGGAGGCATCAGATAGTGGTTGAAAGATAAAAACAGGGCGAGGTAGAGAGGCACCAACCCGAACATTACGAGAAGAAAATGTTTTGGAACCCAATAAGATGAATGTCTGGGACATGATCAAGGGTATATGATTCAATAAAACCTCCAAACCATAATAATAATTAAAAAACTCTCATAAGATCATATATTCTATGGTACTGCATCAGAGGATAAGGTTTCTAGCCAAGGTTAACTGGACAATGTTGATGAAGGGTATGAGAAAGGTCTTTACTGTCCAAAGAGAAAGAAAGGACAGAAAAAAGGGATGTAGTGAGATGTATTTGAATAAATGGAAATAAAACTAATGTTCTTAAGGCGTACCCTCATTTACATAATCCACTAGAAAATTGGTCTACCAAAAAAATAATGGGTTGGATAGTGAACCCATAGACCACGTTCATGTAGGAATGGAGAGTTCAATTGATCATAATGATAATAAGATGATGGAGTGTGGTGAAGTCATGGAACCAAAATAAGGTGACGATAAGATGGTTGATCTGATATAGGATCATGCGGCAGGTAAGGCTACAGTCAGAGAAATAGATAATGAGGTCTCAGAATAAAGGGAAGCATGGGATCTCGTCATTAATTCAAATGATTATATTTTATAGGAGGAAATTGAGTTCAAAACCACACATGAGAAATATTAAAGGAAGTTTTAGAGTATTATTTGAGTGAACCTCAACATGGAACAATGTGTTTTGATTGATAAGAGAAGTTTCATATTGCTATGTGGATTCAACAAAAATAATATTGGTGTGGAATAATTTATCTAAGCATGGTACACGGTGACATATAATTTTGAATACCTCAACATGGATGACCCAAACAGGGAGTCATATGCTTTTTAATGGAGTATTTTCAAAGGTAAGGCTTTTAATATATTAAAACATGATTTGAATAATTCAGTAATTTATTTTGGGGTTTCATAATTTATTATATTGAACTGAATTAGGTTCCCAGTTTTCTTTAAAAGTTTTTTGAAAAATAAAAATCAAATATTAATTAATAGGTGAATGATCACATAGAGAAATCCCAATATAATGTGAATTTGGATATTTGATGGGTCACATTTGTGAATAATCCATTTATCAAATTTTTTGTGTATAAAAATATTTCATAAGAAAATTTATGATTGATGTTTTATGGATAGAATCATTAAAAAGACCCAAAGTAAGATTAAATTCATTGAAATGAAAATATAAAACATTCTGTTTATCCTTGATTATGGTAGTTATAAATATTGAAGGAATATATGATTTGTTTATCATTCATGAATCAGGATAAATACCAAAATCTTTATGCAACATTGAATGTTCCATGATTGATTCTATGTTTATGAAATTATATATACATGAAATGAAATATCATGGGATTATCATGGAATGAGGAAGAAAATGGTGAAAGTTTATTGTTTTAGATGAATAATGATCCATAAATGTATTTACTGGAGGAACATGTACAATTATTAAGATGTGTCTGTTACTGTATATTAACATAACATATATCATGTTCAGTTATTTTAGGAGTATTGTATGATAATGAAAATTATTATAGGAGTGGTTATCCTTATGTATTCAATAATTTTAAGAAGATGTTTAATCTAAAGATTAAAGATCTTGTCTTAGAACATGATGTAAGAGAAAGAAGGGATTTGAATTATACCTAATGTTTATAATTCAAGTCATGTATTCATGTAGGATAGTGAATATAGAAATAATAATTAAAGAGATTACATGATAACCAACAATTAATTTATTATTATTATTATTATTATTATTATTATTATTATTTTTATTTTTATATATCTTATAGTTTCGTAAAGATGTTTAATGTTAGAGATCAGATACAAAACTAGAGAGAGTATTTTCTAGTATCAATGTTAAGATGAGAGACATGAATTTTTGACTATAATAATCATACATGTTATGTGTGTTGAATAGAATAAGAATAACTAGTGATGGTTATTTTATCTAAAGAATAATAGGAAGAAAGAGGAGGTTAAATATATCCAGTGAAATTTACGTGCACTAAATAAAGAATTTGGAAAGAGAGATTAGAAGAAAGTTTTATCCATTCCATGTTCGAAATATTTAATATTGTTCTTGTATCGCAGGAATGACAACAAAAACATGATAAGAAGATGTCTTACAACTATACAAGAAAATAAGCATAATTTTTTTTGGTTGTGATGATTAAGAATGTTGTGTACAATTTTATGAATACAAAGGTAAAAGGAAAGTTTGTTGAATGATTATCTATAAGTGACAATAGAATAATAATTAGTATAAGAAAAAAGTATCCCAACATCAATCATCAGATGTAACATATGGTGGACCAATTTCTTAGTGTTTCAAATTATTGAAAATGTGGAAGATTATCTGTAAATTAGGTATACAGATCTAGAAAGGTGCAATAGTAAAACCATGATATCATAGTTCCAATGAATCATGATTATTTTATATAACCCTTATTGAGTTTAGTGTATGACACTTCATGTTTATTATTATTTTGTGGTAGAACCACTATAATAGATATATCATTATTATTGCCATAGTTATTGGGGATTATTTTTGAGTATCCTTTTTTATTTAATGAATAACGTGATAAATCTATTGAAACATTTTCATGGGGTCTCTCAAATTAAGTAAAGGTAATTTAAATTGAGAATCAAGATCCTTATAGATATTATAATTAAAGGTATAAAATGGATTAATTGGAATAAAAAGTCCTCAACACAGATTTTCACCCTTTCAGCTTCGAGCATATCCCAATTGGTTCATCCAATTGGCATCCGAGGGAGTTCACATCTATTATATTCTATAATAGGAAGTTGTTAACTTTTATATGAAATGAGTTTCTTTCCTATTTTCAATAATGTGTTGTTTTAGTTATGATTTTTTAATATCATATAAAAATTCATTATCGTTCAGGACAATGTTAAATATAAGTAAGAAGGAGAAATAGAGGTTGTTGAAGTTTTCCATCTTTTCTAGTAAAGAGAAATATAAAATTCTATATGATAATATAGTAAAGAAGATACTTATTTATTTTAATCTAAAGAAAAAGTTGTAAAATGTACCACTAAGGATAATAAAAACACTTCTACTTCATGTAGTTCAAAGAAGTCTGGTGATCATGAGGTATGTAAATTTTTTTTTCATAATCATCCTGAATATTAACAAAGTATAAATGTTGAAAATGATCAATACAATATTTCTCAAGAAATATCAACCAATGGATTAAAATATAATGTTATTTGAATTCCAAAAAAATAATCCCTTTTTTGTAGAGTATCTAACAACATGCAAGAAGGGGCTTCCCAAATTGAATTTGAGAAATATATATTGGAGAAGAATTTACATAAAAATGTTCTAGAATTTATAAATCTCCCCAAGAAATATTTTTTGATTGAAACAATAAACCTGGAGCACAAAATATCTTCCATAATATTTAAAAACAAATTTCATAAATAATTTTAATGGAAAGATAGAGTCAGGAAGACTCTTGATGAGAAGATCCATCCACTTAAATTTAAGTAGAAAAGAATATTAATGTTAAGGATTTTAAAATTTGAAGTGAAATCCAATATAATCATGTAACATGAATAATTGTTACAAGACAATATTAAAATGAATGATTATGAAATAGAAATGGTTAGGAATGAATGTGAATATAAAGTGGTATTCATTTAAGATCCAAATAAATCTCTCAATACGAGTTGTCTAGATTTAAAAATAAAAATTTCCAATTTGAAAATAACACATATTGAGTCTACACAGAAAATGATGTGTGGAGATATAATCATAAATTTTTTTGTGTAGTATTTTTTATGTTAGTAGACCACTATTACATGATAAGAAGCCCATGAAATCATTTGGTGATTTTTATCGTCTATTCCATTAGAATGACGTGCCATCGATATCTAAATTTCATGATTATAATCAATTTATTTTTACGAGAAATACATATTTAAATACAATATATATGAAAATAGGGACAAGAATAAGTTATATATTGTATAATTATATGTCTAATAATGTTAGAAGAATTATTAAAGAATATAGTTCCCCAAAAGGATCCTAATATGTGGTGAAAAAGATGAAAAACTAGCAACCCCATTTTACAAAAAAAATTCTAGACAACATGCAAGAGATACAAGAGAATCATGGTTTGTGGGAAAATGTTAGAGGTGAAATTGGTTCAGGATTTTGTAATAAAATTTATAGTACCATTAATTCATCATTGAAGAATAATGGAATCCCTTTTCAAGGGGGAGCATGTCATAAAAGTAGAAAATTTAATAAAAATAGAAGAATCTATTTACATCAAACATATTATATGTGCTTGAAAAATATCAGTGAAAACATATATAATATTAGTAAGAATAGTTTTTGAAACTCCTATAATATTGTATTAGATACAAGAATTAATATAAGACAATAGAAGTCAGAATGGAATGAAGATATATCCTTGGGATGAAAAAATGATTTCTGTAAAAAAAATTCATTAAAGAATATTTAAAAGAAAATGTCTGAATTATATATTATCCTAAAGGAAGATAAAGATTAATAAATGTAAAAGAAGTCTATGAAATGTGTTGTATATAAAAAAATGGTTGGACAATAGGAATCCCCAAAGAACCATGTGAATAAACCAATGATGTTTTGGATAATTCTAATGAAATACTTTTAATATAGATAGTAGATTTGGAAAGAGAAAAAATATAGAAGAAAGATATAAAAAGGATAGTGGAAAAGGGAAGAATAAAAACACATATTAAGATCCCAAATTTCATGATAGGTTGTTAATAAAAGGAAAACCTTATGTTAATGAATTTATGCATGTGTGGTGAAATGTGTCGTGATATCATCCAATAGATAGTTTTTCAATATGTCAAGCATAAAAAGTGTTTCTAAAGAAGATAAAAGTTCTTCCAGGTGATACATGTTATTTTAAAGATCATAAAAAATGAAAAGTCCCAGATAATAAAATTAAATAAGTATTTATTACAATAATTCCAAAAAATAAAATGTAATTGAATTTTATATGTGAAAGTATGAAGAATATAGTAAATTGGTTGAGAGAAACATATCAACCATGCTATTAACTTTGAAGAATAAAGAATAACCACATTATTCCCTTTTATCTTATGTGTTGTATACATATCAAAAATATATATCATTTAGGGTTAATAATGGCATGTTGAGGAGATACTATGAAGGAGTTGATATGATATCAACATTAAAAAAACTATAAAGAAGTCACCATATAAGATGAATCACTGAAATGATTTTATAGAAATAAAATTACAGTGTCATCCTTGATGAAAATGAAGTTGTTCCTATCAACAAATGAAAAAATTAGAATAAAAAATCTTGAATTTTTTTAAAATTGGTATTCTATTGAAAACGTATTTAAGAATATCATCATTGATGATGATGTGGAAGCAGTCAACCCTGGTCATCCCCATGAAGAAGATCCATTTTGATATTTTATCAGTATGAAAAAACAGAGTATATATATTTTGTCCATATTAAACATCATAAAGGTCTTATAGGATGTATAATTAATGGGGAGAGATATGAATAATGTTGGATAATACTTCAAAATAATTAGATCATATAAATAATATTATTCAAGAATTTTCTTGAAGAATATGTCATTAAATATGTATTTTTTACATTCTTTTCACTAATCCCTAGTAACTAAAAAAATACTTAACAAAATGGGTGTTTAATTTTTAAATGGAATAACAAGTTTTGAAGAATGAATAATTTCCAAGGATATCAATCCTTTTCTTTTCTGTGAATTATTTGACCTATTTTTTTGAAGTGAGTGTAAGAGTTTTAGGTAGGTATTTTTTATAAATTTTTTATAACGAATTGCTAAATTTTTTATTGAATGAAATTTGAGAACCCTTGATGATAATATTATGATTTATCATTTAATTTGGTATCAAATAAAATAGTAAATTGAAGTATTTTTAATCTAAATCATATCCCCTTGTTTTCTACTTTAAGCATTACTAACAGACTTAGAGTGAGATAATTGAGGGAACATTGTTTAAGAGTAAATATATACCCTTTTCCCATGTATTGATTAATTTCATATAAATAAGGGTATATAATGTGAAGTGAATGTCTCATAAGAATGGATGGGAGTTGGAATAAAGAAAAAAGAGATTTAAATTTCATTTAGAAGGAATTTCCAACAAATAAAAGTGAGAGATTATGGAGGAAAATTATGCGAGTTATATTTTTTTCGAGAAATGATTTCAATGGTTTTTTACTCTGTTGACAAGGATTAAGTACTATTGTTATTACATAAATGATGATGAATAAAATATTTGTTGAATAAGATAACCCGAGAGGTGTTTCCCATCATATTTTGTGAATTAAGATTCAAAGACACATCATGGAATATTTGTTAATGAGTTGTCGAGCTTAATAGATAATGAATTTTATAATTTAGTAATTTATATATCTCTATGATTTTTGATTTTTTGATGTTCTATCTATGTTTTGGATTAATGTTAATAGTATATGTTGATGTGAGACCACGTGATAGGTCATGTGGTCACATGGGGGGATAAATCGACCACATATTATAATGATATGGAACATGAAGAAAATTGATCTATTGTGAGTTTAAAAATAGATAGAGTTAATTGGAATAGAGAATCTTCTATGAGTTAAGTAATAGAAACTGTGAGTCACAATGTATATTTAAATACCACTAAAAAATAGTCAACGAAAAAATAAGTGTTCTTCTAAATATTACATGTAAATTTATTGGTTACAATGATTCTTAAAAATTGAATCTTTTATGTAGATTGAAATAAATAAGAATTGCAGAATATAGAAAAAGTGGAATATAAATATCTAGTTAAAGAAGCTAAAAATAATGTATAAAAATTTTCATATGTTCTCTATACAAGGAAATACCAACCCATGTTATTTTCTCTGTAGTGATTCTGTATAAATGAAAAAGTTGTTCTATAAAGGTATTTACTTATAAGTGAATTCTATTGGAATGTGAATTTAGATAAATAATGTGTAATGTAGGTGAATAAGACACATATCCAATTCATTTTTATATATGAATACTATGTAATTTAAATCATGCGTGATGTTTGGAAAGAAAAATGATTTATAAGATTCCACAGGAGATGAAATTCCTTGAAATGATAATCATAAGTCTTTGGTTTATGTTATGATTCAAATACTATTAAATAAAAAATGAATGTATGATTTCTTTTTCATGAATAAATTTGGATAAGTATCATAATATTTGTGACATGATGGAAGTTCTATGAATATATAATGTTCACGAAATCATGAACATAATCGATGAAATATAGAATAGTTTTCATGCAATGAGGATGAATAGGGTTCCAGGTTTGTGGAGTGAATGAAGAAGGATTGATGAATTTATTTACTAGATATGCATGAACAGTCATGAAGACACTTAAGTTAATATATATTATCTTTCGGCATATCATGTATGATTATTAAATAATAAGTTTTGTGGTAATGTCTATTATTGATGGAGTAGTTAATTTTGAGTGTTTATGAATTATGGGATGATGTTTAGAATGATGATTTTAGATATTATCAGAGACTATGATGGATGAGATATATGGGATTTAGATTACTAATATTCTTGTTAGTTAAAATAAAATATTCCAATAGGATTGTGAATACAAGAACAATGAATAATGATAAGAGAAGATAACATACATGATAACTATATAATAATATATATTGCAGTATATCAAAGATGTTGGGAATTATTGATTTGATATGAAAATAAATTGTATTTCTATCAATATCAAATTATAATTGAGAAATCTAACTCTGTGATTTTCATCGTCATACACATGTTGTAATTCTAATAGAATAAGAATAACCAGTGATGATTATTTACACTCAATAATAATAGGAATCAAGAAAAAGGGATAGAGATCTTTTGTAATTCAAGTGAACTAAATAAATAACAGGAAATAAGAGATAATAAAAAGGTATTGTGCATTACAATATGCACAAACCTAATAAATTAAATACTGCTAGTGAAATAGAATAAAAATAAGAGAAGAAGAAGTCTGATAATTCTGTAATAAAACATCATTATTGTCTACTATTTTAAAGAAGATCGTATTTTTCCAAACTACAATGAATATAAAAAAAGAAGGGAAGATCGTGGTGTGATTTTCTATATATGAAAATAGAGGAAGATGTAAGAGAAGGAAAAAAGATCTACAATAATCAAGATAAGTCCAATATTTTGGATGAAATTATTGATGTTTCAATGAACTCAAAGATGTTGATGATGTTTTATACAGGTGGTATAATGATATAGTAATGTTCTATAGTTGGGAATGTTTATCACCAATCCATGGACTCATAAATTCACACCCCTTTTGAATGTAAGTTACCACACATTAGTTTCATGATTTTTTCTAGCTAACCCATTATAACAGGATGTAATTTATGTTTCATGTGTGATCAAGGATTATTTCTTAGTTGCATTAAGGAATAGCTTTTCTTTTTGAATAGTGAATTTTTTAAATCAGATTTCTATTTTTTTCTGTGATATAAAATTAAATAATGGTGAGATAATGGGAGAATCATGATATTGGAAGGTCAAAAAAGTAATTCGATAAATATTATTAATTAGAATAAAAAATTTATAACACTAATTCATCACCACCCAAATCTTTGATGAGAATTGAATGAGTGTTAAAAATACTAAATCACCTTCCATATCTCTTGCTCATTCAGCTTGAGGGACATTGATCATCCCTTGATGATTCTCAGGTTATAGGTTATAAAAAGAGGGTTCCCTTAACAAAATGAATAAATTATAGGTGGTGTAATTTAATCCTTTAAGATTTTTCTCCGGGATGGAACTAATTTCTCCCCCCATGGAGTTATTATTTGAAAAAATCCCTAAGAGAGAGTAGGAAAGGTAAATAGTGATATATATTTTTACCCAACACTAGAATTTTGAATCTATTTTTTCATTCGAAAATCCTTAGTAACTCTTATAACATATCATAAATCTATTGTCCTTTTAAAAACAATGATATGAACTTATTGAGTTCAATAATCCCGAATAGTGTTTAAAATGATGTGGTGATTGATAAAACTTATGTAATGAAATAGAAAAATCGTGATCTCAATGCATCTTCCAACATCATGGATGGTTTGTGACATCTCTATTACCTTTTAATGGTTGAAAATATGGCTCAGTATTCTAAATCAGTTATATCTACATTCAATACCTCTTTACATTAATTTTAGTTATATCAATACGTTTATATTAATTTATATTTTTCTTAACTAATAATAGTTTCCCTATGTATCCCTAGATGGTTATTATCATGGTTTTCATGGGATAGAGACACCCTGTAAACCTATAAAACCACTAGACAATGTATTATCATAGTATTACCTTCCTATTACACCATCTGATGAGGATATAATTGTCAAGGAGCACAATGTATCTAGGGATGAATGTGGAAACATAGACCTCCTATTATTTGTCTTTATTTCATGTTTATTGACTGACATTTAATGGATTTTAATTTCATTAGTCATTGCCTATACTCTAAAAATATAAATGGTTTTCACCTCAATGTCCTAATTGTTTGAAGTCATAGAGGCATAAAAATGTTTGGTTCCAGCTTGCTCAGTATATATTAAGGATGAACTTTTTTTATGTGCCTGGGTTTCAGACTACATGATGATCCCTATGGTAGACTCAAAATTAGTTTCAATGTATATTACACTCAATAGAAGATGTTCGAGTGGGTGTGGAAAATAATCTCAAGGATGGTTTATGAAGCCCACATTTGTGTTATTGAAAATGAATTTCATCACATTTACCACATGTTAAACACTCTGGGATATGATGAGTATAACTACTATATAATCATTATGGGATTAGTGATGGTGACTGGTGCTCAAAAGTGAGTAGGATCAATCCTTATGATTCCCTAAACTGTAGAATCCATTGTATTCTCTATAAATCATTGAAACACACCACTTAACAATTTTTCCTAAATTATGATGATAGTTGTAGGGAGATAACACTAGGCTATTTAAAAAAGTATCCGAGTTTTCCAATAATATAAAGAGTTGTTTAATGTGGAAAAAGATGTATATATTCAATGGATGCCATTTAAGAAGGATAAAAATGTTATAAAGAATGTCGCTATAAGGGAAGAGGCACCAAAGTCTTATGTAGAAGAAGTAGTAATGTTATTTGAGGTATTAGATGCTCTCAATCACTCCAAAAAAATAAATAATTTGAATTCAATAGTTTTTTATCACACTATGTATAATCAAACAACTCTATAATCCATATTTTAATATGATAAAAGAGAGACACTCTAAATTTTGGATGAACTTATTTATTATCAATGATTGAAACATACTATTTAAAAGTAATATCAATTCCTTTATTTTATCTATTATTTTGTCTACATTTTTGTGATAATTTGTGAAATTTACAAATGGAAACATCAGCATAACTAAATCCACTTGAACACTATCTTGAGATGAGTTATGTAAGTCATAACATTATAATTCACGATTCAATTATGAAAAATTTATCAAATAAATTTATTTAAAACCTAATCCCTTAGATGGATATATATATATATAATATGAATATTATGGGTTATATACCATCAATATAAGAAATGATGAGTTCATGAGACAAAGGAATATTATATTTGGGTTTATCTTAATTATTTTCACTTAGATAGATATAGGGGTTCTAAATATGGGGGATCATATTCTATTACCATAAGATAATGTTAACTAACATGAATATAGTAAATGAGTCATCATAGACTTTATCCTTTGGATAGGTATAGTTGGGTTGTATATGGATGTTGATATACTATTACGATAAGGAAAAGATTTTAAATTTTTATATGATAGAGTTCAATGAATATATTTTCTAAAAAACATTAAGTGGGATTGGGATGGGGATTTCAATGTGAAAGGGGATCAAATACCATTAGGATACTTCTTCATATATTTATTAGAAATAAATTGAACTAATATGTTAGGAATATAGGGTTGGTATAATTTTTTCCTTGGTTAATGAACCCAAAAAACATAACTGGACTTCTGAAAGGGATATATGGAGGAAACCAATAACTTTATGGATGTAAATCTTCATATTAAATTTTTCAAATTTTTTTGCTGAGACAATGGTTTAGTAGTATATAACACATCTTTTCTCATAACACCCTTTACAGGGTTTCAACATGATATGTTTTGTGCCTCTTCCTATTTCTAATGCTCAAAATTTTCCTTTGGCTATATTAGGTGGATCAATAGTGTATTGAGGCTCATGTTTTTCTAATATTACCTTTGTGGGTTTTCACCCTAGAGTGGTATATGTATATTTATCTGTGAAATTTATTATCTTTCAGATTAAAGATTCGATTCATTTGTTTATGGTTAAAAAAATGAGAGATAGATGATGCTGTCTACCTAGAAGCATGAGCAAGGATAACTCAAATTGAATAGAAGCCAAATGAAAAAAACTAGGCCGATTCATAGGCAGGTTTCTTGAAATTTAGTTCATATTTATAAAACCAATTTTGATGGTGTTAAAAGTTCAAACAACATTGACTAAAAATTGGTTAATGATTACTTTCATACAACCATTACAAATGAGTGAGATAGTATATATAGAAATGGAGAAGAAAATCCTAAATGAATAGAGAGCCCAATTATTTTATAGATGATCTCATTTATGGGAAAACGTAGTTTATGGTAAAAGTTATTGAATATGATGTTCTAGGGTGTGACAAAATGTTCAAGAGCTATGTGTTACCTGAAACCATTGAGTAGGTAATGAAAATGATAAAAATGATCACCAAAGGTATTTGTGTTATGATGTGATGAAATGGAATAAATATTCCACCGAGTACCATTGATTGACATTTGAATGATTATTTACACATCAATCTTTTCAACAGAATATTGGTTTAGAGGACCGTCTCCCCCAAATAAAATATTCATATTGTTAGAATGCTCGATATAGTGGCACATATATCATTACAAAGTATAGGATTCCACTAAATTCAAAGGCACATGTTACCTATCTCCATGAATGATTTATAGAGATTTAAAAAACCAAAGGTATACAATTTCTTTTATGGGAAAGGGATATTTAAAAGGTAATTGGAACACTCTAGTCTCATGTTTCCTATGACTACACTATTATAAGAAGTTAAATAGGGAATGGAGGTGTATGAAGGATTGTAGTTGGGTCTGAGATAAATGTATTTATGTATCTCAAGATAATAGAAATTAATACATATATTATTTTTATCAAATATATTCCAAAATAATGTTGGGTCCAATATAGAATAATCTAATGTGAATAATAAAACCATAACCTAGGAATGGGATTTCAAATTTGATAAGGTTTGTTTATGGACTAAAGATTACTGATTTGTATTTCATTATATATCAATAGGAGTCAAGACACCCAAAATTCACATAAAATGAATTTAACTACATTGTTCTATGACTACATACAAGAAGGGTACCTATAACTATACCCAGGATAATAAATCCATGTTCCCTCATGAATGAGGGGAATTTCCCCTTGTATAAGATTTTAGAAACACATTATACATCAAGAATAACTACATGGATATTATCTCATATAGGTGTGTTGGGTGACATAATATAGTCCACATTAATCCCTTTACGGTCTTTAAATGAAGGACATATGCTATTTAGTTTGGTAATCAGATAAGAGGGATTAGATTTAATGCACTTTAAGGAAATATGACAAAGTGCTTTATATATAGGCATGTTCACTGATCTGGATCTTGAGTAAAATAATGTGGTTCCATATTTGTGTTGGACTTATTGAGGGGATTAGATCATAAATTAGTAAGTCCTTAGAATCCATAAAGAATCAAGGGTTTTATTGGGATGAGACTTCTGACTAGGCCTTATAAAATGGAAAATAGTACATAGACTATAATAACAAAAAAAGACAAAAATATTTCTAGATGAAAATAACCCCACTAAAATGGAGGGGCCGTTAAGGGATTGGACATGAATGAGAAGGCCCAAGAACTAGTAGACAGAAATAGTGGGAAACCATATCATAGTCCAATTAGATAATATCTATGTATTAAAACCAAAATTCATACTTTTGTGTCATGAATCAGTTGAGTCATTACTCATGTTCTTTATAATTCAAGGTATCACAGATCAACTTACATCATAGATCTTCCTCTATATATGGATTAATTTATTTATTTTCATTAATGATGGAATAGAAACATTTATAGAATGTGTGGGGATAATCTTTGAGATATTATTTGTTTCTTATGAAATTATGATTCCCAGAAGTTGATATGGGTGCAATTTTTATTTTGGAATTACATCCTTCTTTCAAATGGATAGTATCATGTTGCAAAACTGATACTATGAGGATATGAAAAACATGAACTATACCCATGATCTTATTCTCCTTCAAGGATTCATATCTAGTTAGTAAAATATTATTGGATAGGTAAACTAAATATTTGTTTGACTTGTACAGTAGTAGAGATACTTGGGGGCTTGTTTGAAATGATAGATTTCTTGAAATCTTTTTCCCTTCTTGGTGGTGGATACATAATAGAAACAACCACATTACCATATTTTGAGATAGAAGTGATTGATTTTTCTTTTTTATTATATAACTAGCCTATGTGTTAGGATTACTTTTTAAATATGTATTTATCACCTCAATTCGATTAAATGGAAACATATATTCTTCACAGAGTTTTCTTTATGGATTAATGGGATCTATTTCTAGGAAATTATTATGATTAATATTAATTGTTTTATTTACAACAAGTTTTTAATATCTCACTTCTAGAAACCTATATCTATATTTTGAGATTAATAGGACTCAAATATATAATATATAACTATATAGTACTGTTTCATATCAGTTCAAAACACCCAACGGTTCCGTATCCGACGATACACATACCTACTCTCCAAAGGTAGACATTCACTGGGCGATTTGACCAGCGACACTTAAGAACTCACATTGTTTGAGAGGATGGGAAGTCGGGATCATCACACCCATTTTGGGGGAATTATTGCCTGTTCCAGGACTCTCTTATAGATTTAAGACATATTCATATGTTCGCGAATCTTTGGTTTATAACCAAGAATAGTATCCATAGATTACTCCTGGTTGGCAATAGTCAGCTAGACTCAGTGGTTCAAAATCATTTAGGACCGAGGTTTACCATCCCTCATTGGATTAATGACCCCTAGGAGTCTAGAATCACTGAGACGACACTAATTTAAATCCTTCTAACCTGGCACTCTGGAGTTTATTTTCATCAAGGGGGGACAAATAACGATTTGAGAGTTTGGATCGAACCCGTGATACAGGCATCCTACGTATCCCCATGAAAGGAATCAGAACCCTCATAGTTTTAGAATATAGTTTAACGTCATTTAGGAAAATGGATGAACTGATGTGAAGGTGGTCGGATCGACCGGGTGTTGGTCTTGAACCTCAGGGAGGATTCTTACATACCCCGCCTAGAAGACAGGGATCAAAGTTCACGTAGTTCGAATAGGAGTGTCGGAGAGCAGACGTGAATGTGGACCCAGGGGTCTGATGGTGATCGGGCTTGATCCTCATGGAGGCTTCCTACGTATCCCTATGGTAAGGAATCAAAGACTTCATAGTTTGCATTATCTTGGGGGTTACGCTCTGAGGCAGCCCATAATAATGGATTGGGGCTTACACTCTGAGGAGGCCCATAGTAATGGATTGGGGCTTACACCTTAAGGAGGCCTAGGGTAATGGATTGGGGATTACACTCTAAGGAGGCCTAGGTGAGGATGCCATGGTCGATGATTACTCTAAGCCCATGTGAGTCATGCTCGGTTTGAGAAACAAGAGGCAGCTGGGACCAGACGGTCACGTCATGAATGGTGCGTCCATGGGAAGTGCGATGAGGCTTATGCGCAGGAGTGGCCCAAAATGTTGGGGATTAATTCGAGGTGGATGCCCAGGGTTACAAAGCGTAGCGGGAGAGGGACTTGGCCCCAACGAAGGACGAAGCAATACCCTTCACCACTATGCCCTTCCCTGGCCATGGTCGTGGGGAAGTACGAAGGTGCATGGGGGATTCCTTCTGATGGTTATTCCACCACTCTTCGGGGAGGGTAGATGTGCCCTAGCCCTATCAAGTGGAGGGGCAGAAAGGGGGATCCCAGCCTCGGACTGCGCATTATCATGGGAATATGAACCCAGGAATGCTTCGGGAATCCACTCAAGGGCCGGAACAACCCCTTCACCCTTGCTTACCGTGGGTATGTGAACTCAAAATGGCGCGTTGATGCACCCGAAGGTTACATCACACGGGTCCAGTGGCTTTGGTGGAGGCCTCGGCTCGGGGCCGAAGAATGGGCCAATGAGGGGGTTGTAGAGTATTAGGCCGGATTGGGAGGATTTTATCCAGATCGGGGATTGGGAACTCAAAAGGATCTCATGGGCCACACAAATGTATGAATGCTGGCACCCTTCCTGTAGAAAGGTAGTACGCAGCTAGAGAGGATGTCCGCGACCCAGGGTGGTATGTGGATTGATGGGCATCCCGCAAACCAGGGTGGTCCCTAGATTGATGGGAATCCTGCGAACCAGGTTGGTTCGCGACTTCAGTTTTAGTCCGCGTACCGGGGCAGTATGTGGAGGAGTCCATGAGAGCATCGGTGGCCGAGGGCGGCGCCGGTCATGGGTTCGTCGGTCGGGGCTTCGCCTATGTAGGAGGGTGCTACACGGTGCGACAGATCTGAAAAGTGGCATAAACTCTCTGGTCTGCGGGGAGTGCATCTGTGGAGGGGCCATGGTTCGCGGTCTTCTTTTCATTGTTATTTTAAGTTCAAAATTCACCAAGTTATTATGCGTTTTCAGTTCCTTATTAATTCTCTTCCAACTTCATACCTTTTCTGGTTCATGGAATGGAGCATCGCGGTTTGTGAAATCATAAGCCCCTTCCTTCGAAATCCATCCACCCCAATCTAGTTGATCTCTCTGAATCCCTTTCCTCTTTCCCCTTGGTCTCCTTTTATAGAATGGGGAAAGAGATGTATCTGTGGCCATGGGTCACCTTTTTCGGAGGCCCATGACCGAAATCCCAGTTCACGGATGACTCGGTCAATCTGCAACTCACGGGGAGTGCTTCGCGGCTGCGCATGGTTCTGCCTCGATTCAGCGAACGACATCGGATAAGGTCTGGGCCAGTCGACGCGGTTCATGGATGGAGTGGTTCATGATGATGGACCAGCTCAGCGCCTGTCTTGTTTTGCACCTGCAGAGGACCTCTACCTTCATTCTGCGAATGATAGCGGTCCGCGGAGGGGGTGCTTCACGGAGCTGGCCGCATAGCATTATCATTGGACCGGTCTATGGACCGGTTCTTCTTGGTCAATCCTTTGAGTATTTCCCCACCTTTCCCAATTATTTTGGGTGGAAATTGGGTAAAATATCTCTTGGATAAAAGGGAATTCTCATTCTCCTTTGGGTATTTTTTAGGACCCTACAAATTCCCCCCATCGGAATGAAGAGGAGGCCATTCTAATGTAGAGGGGTCCTGAAACTTGGATGGTTTGCGGTAGGGGAGTGGACCTGGTAGGGGACCACAACTATAAATATAGGGGCCCTTCATTTGTATTTTACTGGATTCATTGCGAAATCAGAGCTCTCTCGCTTTTTGTCTCTACGTGTTCATTCCTCCGCGAAATGCCTCATCCACGAACCAGATGCCATTTCCACGAACCATTACTCCTTCGTAGTCGCCTACATCTGCAGACCAAACTCCCAACCGAGAACCAATACTTGTAATTAGTTAAAAAGTAACTTGCGCCTGGCCGCGTAGGAACTCGCTCCGTCGTTTGGATGGTCCACGGATTGAAATCTTCCAAATTTTTGAAAATTTCTTAAGTCTTCTGACTCTTAATTATTTAAATCCGGGATTAGGATTCGACGTAGCAACATGGTTCGCAGTTTTATGGACAATTCTCCACGGGCCAGAGTACCACGAGCCCCTTCCACGTAGGGTTGGTTCGCGGGATACAGTCATCACAAACCACCTTTTGAGGACTACTTGGGGCTTTGTCACGAAGGCTTCTTAACTGCTTTTTCCATACAATTGATATTTTTGTCCAGAATTTATTATCCCAGACTAACCATTTTCATGGATTTTATAATGCCGGGAGAAAATATGGTTCCCCCTAGCCCAGCACCCAGGCCTACTGCTCTCCCAATTAGAGATCAATGCCTAAAGGATGTGTCCATCTCTGTTAAGGATGGGATTTACCACTCCCCACAGTGCTCCTTCCTTACAGATCTGATCTCCGAGTCACAATGAGTGTACCCCTTTTCCAACAGCCTTCTTACCTACGGGTTCGATTTACTATCTGATACACCGATTCTAGTACCCTCTCATGACAACAATCCTGGGGCATGGATATTTACTACCACTATCCCTCAATTTGTGATATCCGGTAGAGGGTGGCCTTCCCCAAGGGATACAGCTATCAGATCTATGTTGAATCACATTACTGTGTCCCTAATAGGAGAACAACTTCAGTAGGAAGGGGCAATTCACTGTTATTAGAGCATTTCCTGCAATTCCATGGTAAACGACCAGTATGTCTAGTCAGCGAACCGAGATCTCCAGCCCGAAGGGGAATTTAAGTCATTGGATTGGGGGTGTCCCTTCTGGGTCCACCAGAGTTGTGCAGAGTTTGATGCAGAATTACGAGCCGTAGGCTTTTATGAAGCTGCCTGTGTGTCCCAAACCTATACCCACCGTCTCAAGCCCTCACCAGGAAACTTATGAGCCATTGGAGTCCGGACACCAACACATTCCATCTGTTCCATGGGGATGTGGGTATTAGTCTTTGGGACGTCTTCCATATTTCAGGGGTCCCCATTGTTAGGGGTATGTATGATGAATTCCTACCCCCCCCCCTTCTGTGTGGGACAATGAAGAGAGGACCCCCTAGTGAAATATCTTATTGATCTGGCCCGGGAGTATTCGAAGGATACATAACTGAAACAACTCATCGCGGATCGCGAGGAGAATTCGAAGGATACATCTCCAAAGCATCTTGTCCGATATCGTGACCGGATCAAGTCTTTCTCCAAAGAGAGTAAGTCCATGGCTCTTCCGCGCAGGCCCACAACCTTCCCTACGATGGAGTCCCGAAAACGAAGGGGAAACTATTGGTTGATCCATGAGCAAGGCCAATTCAACGACTGGGGGTGGGAACTTTTTCCGGACGTTGATCGGCTGCTCCAACGGGTGGCATTTCTGTCCATGTTCTTGAGCAGATGGTTATTGCCTCTATGCGAGACTGGCGGCGTGCGAGTCTCTACTTTTGTCATGGGAGTGCAATTGTCCACTGGAAACGTTATCAACATAGCCATCCCAGTATTAGCTAGGATTTATAGGTTTCTCAACAATATTATTGATGGGAGCTGACCAAACCGGGTAGCCGGCCTTTTTCAAATTCTATGGGGATGGTTGAGAGCACATATTAAGAACTGTAATACTTTCATCAACCCCTTTCAGATTCCAGGCACCACATTCCGGCCATACTTGCAACTGACAAGTGGGGTTATTCCCGAAGAGTGGGAAACCCAAGAGAAGGATGGTCAACAGGTGGTTTATAATATGCATCTGCAGTCAAGCTGGATCTCAAGTTATGCTCATTTCAACTTCCATACATATCCCTTCCCAGCAGATGCAATTACGAATAACATAACAGAAGAGTTTAACAAGTGGGGCTATCTCTTTTCTCTCTGAGATGGTATTTTGGTAGATCTTATTGGCGAGGAACTGATCTGTGAGGGGTACATGCCTTGACGATCCAGACATCAATTTGGCTGTGTCCAGACACTGTGTCCCTCAACACTCATTGGCACCCGCAAGAATCATCATTTAATAGTGGCCAGGAAACTATGGTTAATGTTTACCCAGGAGGATACAGGATGTGAGTTTATGACTCCCGCACTTGTAGACTCCACACCCTTTTTATCCATGACTTTCACCGACTTCTGGGTGAAATTGTACCCAAATGGCCAGCTAGGGTTGTGGGTGCCTCCCATCTCAAGTCCTAACCCATCAAAGGGCAAGAGGATGTGAAAGGTGGATAGTGCTTCAACTAGGCCGGGCAAGGTTCTCCACAACCCTGCCAGTCTCGTTCTTCTGGGGAAGATTTTAATGGACATAGGTGTATCATCTCATTCCCTTAAAAGCTACTCGAGAGATTCATTTATTCCCGCAGATGCTACCTTCCCGACGGCCTGGGGTCAATGGGATGAATTCCAAGGCCGGTCAGCCTTTCGCAGCCAGTACCCCCATTCTCTATGGTAGTATCTCTAGGAATCAGAAGTTGAATTTGACAGGCTGGGCTATATATCTGCCCCTGTCAACATATTTTACAATGATGTTGATGCTCCTTTTTGTCACAGAGTCTAAGGATTGGAAAAATGGAATATCTTAGCTCAAATTGATTCATCATTTGAAGAACATATCAAAAATCAGCAAAGGGATGAACAAGGAGAAGATTGCCCATAAGTCACGCAAGTTTCCTCATAGTCATGCAAGTCCAATTATGCGGAAAATTATGGTCGCGCAAGTGACTTGCGTGACCTAAGTGATAACCGCCCAGGGTCTTCTCCTGCCTATAAATAGACCCTATGGGCCCCCCATTCCGGGAGGATTTTTTTTTTCAGAAACTCAGATTTGAGCTCCCAACGCCCTCTTCTCTTATCAAAGCTTCCGGAACACTTCTAAGGTAGTTTCTTATCTAGAATAGAAGATCTAAAGAGGGGTAGAAAGGCCTAAGTGTTGAAACATATCAACACTTGCGGGCCTAGGTGGCCATCCCTTAAGGGAAATGGCCACACTTGCGTGCCACCTTACTCCTTCAATAGAACATGCGCGCTGCTCTCCTGGAAGAACCTCAAGAGGATTCTAAAGGCCTTAACCAAAATTCGCTCAAGTATTACCCTGCTGGTTGAACACCGCACAAGTACCCAATGTATCGTGCAGGTATACCTGCGCAACCAAGACTTGCATGCCCACGCAGTACCTGCGCGCCTGCCAGGACTTGCGCGCCCTTGCCTTTTTGGGCACCCTTCTTGCCCATTTTACCCCTCTTAAGCCATTCCACCTCTCCTATTAATGATTTAGTCTTTAAGACACTCTTCAAATCCATTTATGGTGTGATTTCTGGATTTTAATTCTTTATCTGAAAGGAATTCTGTGGAATATCCCTCAAAACATAGTGATTTACACATCTTTATGTCACTAAGGATTGAGATTTCATTCATTCAAACTCATCCTTTAAGATGAGAGAATCCAATATTGGGCATCCCTTTCAGGAGTGAGTCCCAGTCATAATTCCTTTAACCTGGGCCTCCTTTTTAGGAGTCAGTCCCAGTCATAATTCCTTTAACCTAGGCCTCCTTTTCATGAGTAAGTCCCAGTCATAATTCCTTTAACCAGGGCCTCCTTTTCAAGAGTAAGTCCCAGTCATAATTCCTTTAACCTTGGCCTCCTTTTCAGGATTAAGTCCCAGTAATAATTCCTTTAACCTGGTCCTCCATTTCAAGAGTAAGTCCCAGTCATAATTCCTTTAACCTGGGCCTCCTTTTCAGGAGTAAGTCCCAGTCATAATTCCTTTATCTTGGGCCTCTTTTTTAGGAGTAATTCCCAGTCATAATTCCTTTGACCTGGGCCTCCTTTTCAGGAATAATTCCCAGTCATAATTACTTTAACCTGGGCCTCCTTTTTCAGGAGTAAGTCCCAGTCATAATTCCTTTAACCTGGGCCTCCTTTTCAGGAGTAAGTCCCAGTCATAATTACTTTAACCTAGCCCTCCTTTTCAGAAGTAAGTCACAGTCATGATTCCTTTAACCTCAATCCTAATTTACCCTTGATTTGGGATTTCTTCTCAGGAAGTGAATCATAATATTCATCTATTTTTGGCAGTCATACATACATAAGTCCCACATCATTTCTTATGATTTCATCTTTCATGGCCCAATTGTCTAATTTTTTTTACTAATACCTCTTGTTTCTCACACCGAGCATGACTCATGTGAGCATAGAGGGTAAAAGTAATTATGACATCCTTCTTTGAGACATCAATCATTAACATACTTGCCACTCGAACTACGTGGGTTCTGATTCCTTTTCCAAAACAAAGGATACGTAGGTAGCCCATCCGCGGGTTCGATCCCAACTCTAAAATAATCCATGTCCTTCTAAATGAAAATAAACTTCAATTGCCCCACTGAGTGGCTTTGAAACCAGCATGGTCATCATAATGACCAAGAGACTTTTATATAAATATGCCGAATGATACCATTGACCAAGAATATTTAATAAATACAGATGATTCTCGATCAATGAAGAACCTCGAATACAAATAAAAGATTCTATAAATTCCGTACATATTTTATCATTGATTGTAAGATCTAAAGGAAATATCATTTTATACTCGGTAATGTAATAAGGATTCATGAACATAACATAAAACTATAAAGAGAGTCCCAGAATAGAAAATAATTCCCCTAAAAAGGAGTGATGAGTCCGACCTCCCATCCTCTCGAACAATCCAAATTCCTAAGCCTCATCAGTCCATAAACTAATGAGCGCCTACCTTTGGAAAGTAAGTCCAAATGGATGTGCAATCATTGGATGTTTCACGTTCTACGAACAAACTCATTAGAAACTGATCGGAACGTTTGAACCTCCCATCAAGAGGTCATCCCCAAATTCCAAGGGAAACAAAAATGGTGAACCCGACGTGAATCCTTAACCAAATTAAAAATGATGTTTTACCTATTTTTAGGCCACTATTTAAATTCAATGAGAGGGACAACAAGATAGTCAATAACATATGTGCTCATACAAAAGATGTAGTAGCTGAATTTATCTTGATTACGTCTGTTATATCAAACAGAAACTCTTTTCCAAGATCTTTTGAATTTCCATAATGGCCGCTCTCAAATTCACACCTGTGAATACTGCTGCTGTAAATGCCACTGCTGCTATTCCTTCTGGATCATCATCCACTCTGAGGATGACATCACCTACTCAGCGTCTTCAACGCTGGGTATCAAATGCGCTGGTTAAGGAGTACCCTCAACACGGTACCATCCCAACTCCGGAGGCTGCCCGACAAGCCCTCCAAGCGAACAACTCGCACCGGTCATCCGGACAACGACGACCAGGGATCAAGAAATAAGTGGTGCTGACTACCGTCTTCAACCGTTTCGGGTCGTTATCCCCGGAACGCAATAACCGTTCACTCCCTTATTATGAGGAAGTGAATGAGTAGGTCCCTCAGGGACTTAATTCAGGAAGACAGGAGTCCTTCCTGAAGTCTCCCCCCAACAATCGCCGTCAGACTCGTGCGGCAGTGCACCCTCAACATGATGAGGGTACCAAATCCAGGCGTTCGGCTCAGGTACCTCGAACCCAAGCAGGCAAGACGAACCACCAAAGGTGGAATTTGGTCAACAGTGAGCAGGTTCTCATCTCTGCCATCTCTGGAGAATTCCACCAACCTAACATGGTGGGAAGAAATGAGTGGGCACATACACCTGCTCGTTTTAATTCCGCTATCCAGCAGACTCATCTGGAAGCATCACGCCAATCCCTCCAGGAAATTCCGGCGGAGTACTCTAGGCATGAACATACACCTATTTATACATCATCAACTAGTCAGCAGGCTCGTCTGACTACATATGATGGATCTCGTCAACCATGTTTGGCGAAGTGCAATCCACAGGCACATAAACTTGCTAGTATTAATCAAGCCTACCAACAGTCTCTCTTGGTAGTGTTCGGAGAAGATAGTCAGAAAGCCCCGAAAACGAATAGGAAGCAGGCTCAACTCTCTGCCCCCACACTTCAGTACTGTCAGGATTCACTGACAGGAAAAGGAGGACAGGAGCATGCACATACACCTGCTCCAAGCCCAGAATGGATGTATATTCCCATTCCGGTAGCAGAAGTCACCAATCATATTATATCAATGGTGAAAGAGCAGAAGAAAATCCCTGCTCATATTCTGGATGCCTTCCAGGATATTATAACAACTTCAGCGGTATCTCAGGGAAAAACACATAAATATATCCCTGTCAGTTGAGTGACACATAAACAAGTCACTCTGGAACAGACACACACATCTGTTTCAGTCCAAGATGGTTGTGGGGCATACTCCCCCATATCATACGGACAACCAAGTCAGGCACATACACCTGATTTGAGTGGAGATCATCAGTCTAACCTATCCATATTTCCTGATCAGGCACATACACCTGCTCAAAGTAGCCACTTTCGTCAACAAGTGGTTTCCAAATCGAGTAAAAAGGAATCTAAGAAAAAGACCCGCCCAACACAGTCAGGAGATCAAGGGCCAATCTGTAACAAGGCCTTGCTCAATGCAGGAGTTCTTGAAGCCCTAAAATAATTATCTGTTAAAATTCAAGATTCTACTCCCTCATTTCCCAATAGTGGGAACATTAATTCTGAAGGTCTTCAACATACACTTCCTCATGAAGGCTTGTTTCATGATAATTTGTTCAATCTTGAAGTTTCATCTTCAGATGAAAGCCACAGGAACCCTTTGTGTGGTCAGAAGACCAAGGAGCAAGAGATCTCCTCTTTTGCTGTAACCTATTATGGTGGTCCTCCCCATGATGATTAATTTCACTGCGAAAGTCCTCTCTGTAGTAGTGATTCACATTTACCGAAAAATGCTCTAGTGGACAATGTAGTGCCGAGAAAGCCCTCTTATCTTGAGGAACGTGCATATGCGAAACCAGTCATGTTTGAAACATCATCGCTAGCAGGTGAAATAATTTCTCAATCAGAAGATAGCCCAGGGTATAAGTAATTCTCCGAACCACCCTTAAGTCATGCATCTTCTAGTTTGATCAATGATTTCTCTACCAATCCTGTTGAATCCAATGAAGCAACAAGGAAACACCAACTCTGGTCAAATCATGTAGAAGAATATTTATCAAATGAAAAAGAGGAAATGATGAACATGAGAATGCAACTGGCGAAAGGTGAAGTGCTAGTTATGTTTTGGCCTCTGGATGAATCTCAGTATAATATTCTAGAAATGTTGACGGAAGATGAAATTCATGATATTCGTCTCAACATATGGAAAACTATTTGTCAGTTGAAAAAGAAAGTATTATCTTGTGATGAATATGAAAATCATCTTAAGATAATAAAAGGGTTACAAAGTCAGATTGATTTGGCATCTCTATTAGTCTCTCGATATCCGAAGGCTGAAAAGCAGCAGAGAGACCTTCAACGTTCATTCCTTGGCGCAGTAAGAAGATTGCATCAGTTAATTGCCAATTCCCCATCTGGTATTCGTGTCATAGGATGGGTTATTCATGAAGAACTGCATTTCATAGTGCTCTCCAGTAAACAATTCCCACCGAAAATTGTCTCATGCAATGTTATTTCCCATAACCGGCCACAGTCAGTGGGCTTTGTTTGTAATCAAAAGCTTTCCCAAGAACAGGCTTCAACTAGTTCCTCTCAAAATCAAGAATATAGAGAAAAATTTGTTGAATTACTGTTGCATCAAGAAAATGAGATTATTAAAAAGGCCTCTCATTTTGAGCGAGCACGTCACCAAGTGACAGAATTGTCAGAAATTATCCAATGGTCTTTTGAAATGGGTGATAAAAGTGGATACAGGTTAATGCATCCAGCTAATTTATGGACTATGGTTCCTAAGATCAGGAGGACTTTCAAGAAATTCCTTGAAATATCATGTCAAGAACCACCCCAGCTCGCCAAACTGGGGACTCTTTTAAACCAACCCTCAAAATCAACAAATATGTTCCAAGGAGTTGAGCGGGAACAGCAGGAATAGCCCCAGTCCACTGGACTGGGGACTTTTTCAAATCATCAATCCCCTCCTCAGGGAAAGTCGGTCTTTTCTCGATTGGGGAAGAAACCTCAAGAGGAACGAAGAGCCAAATTATCAGGAGATTCCCTCTAAATTACGCTTTGTCAAGAAGTTCCAGGGGGATCGAATCAAGAAAAGGAAATGTCTCATCAAAGACATGGAAGAAGACAATATCACATAAATGCTGATAGAAGGGATGCAATGAGTTATGCATCAATCAATGTCACCAATGCCGTTGTTGCTGATCCACCAAATGAGGCTCACTCAGGGGACTCATATGAAGAGGTTCCTTCTCAAGAAGATGTATGCACCGACACAAATGAAGAAGGTGTGCATACACGAAGTCAAAGGATTACTCAGAACCTAGGTAATCCTTCGAGTAACCCTCTTCCCCCTCTCCGAAAAGGATCTAACAAAGGGAAGGGAAAGAACCAGGTTACATATCCCACTACTGGGAATGGTGTCTATCCCCACACATATATACCCACGGTTTTATAAACTACGGGAATAGGTTGTTTTTACTTATCTTTACCCACGGTTTTATTAAAACCATGGGTATTAAAACATCATACTGCC
Source organism: Viscum album (assembly GCA_963277665.1). Classification (NCBI taxonomy): domain Eukaryota; kingdom Viridiplantae; phylum Streptophyta; class Magnoliopsida; order Santalales; family Viscaceae; genus Viscum; species Viscum album. The sequence continues at coordinate 55,979 of CAUJRU010001600.1, forward strand.
CGAAGTATCGGGCTCCTCCTCGGGCTCCTCCTCACTCGGTGCTCCCCGCATTCAACCCTACCTCCCCGACCGTTACTCCTGGCGCTGTCCTCCCCTCCCCGACCACCGCCTCTCGGCCCTCTCCTCCCCTCCCTGGCCTCTGCGTCCCGGCTCCGCGTCCTGGCTCCGCGTCCCAGCTCTGCGTCTCGGCTCCGCGTCCCGGCTCTGCCTCCCAGCTCCGCCTCCGGGATCCGCATCCCAGCTCCGCCTCCCGGCTTTGCATCCTAGCTCCCGACCTGGACCCCCTTGGCCTTCGCCTCCGCCTCGACATCTCTTAAACAAGGTAATTTTACTTGTGATGCTCCAATATTGTTATGGGAGGATATCGATGATTCATGGTTGATTATAGGGGTTACCATGTGTAATTATTAACCTCTAGGATTTGAATTTGTATATACTGGTTGATTTAAGTGTCCCATAGATATCTATAGATTAGTAAAATTGGGAATTATTTATTATAGAGTTGGGGTTTTCATAAATATCAACTTATATATATTATGTATGCTAACAGTCCTCATGTCCGAATACATATCTTCATAAATTAATAACAATACAAATAAATATATTATAATTAATGATAAAAATTAAAATGTATGAAAATGTATGTTAGTTATAGGATGGAGATACTGGTGTGGTACTCTATATGTGGAATGTGAATTTGAAAATGGTTCTCAATCAATAGGTAGGTGTGGAATAAGAAAATAATCTCTTATAAGATTGAATTTCATGGGCGATGGAAGATCTAAAAATGGGGTTATAGATAATGATAGATCATAAATTTTTTGATCCATACATGATGTAGTAATATGTGTGAAATAAAACAACAATTCCCTCATCTTATGTTATAAAATCATTGATTGGATTCCTTATGTCCTAGAGAAATCAGTGGTGGCTCTATATCAACACCAACATCTAGGTATGGGGGAATTTATATCTCAATTTCCATCTTAGGATCCATAAAATCCTTGATTGGATTCCTTATATCCTAAAAAATGGGATCAAAAAGTGCCAACAACAGCCCCAAATCATTCCCATTCCATAGGTCCAGGGTAATTTTTATCATTATTATCACCCCTAAAGGAATTAATCTTCTCTAGTTTTGAATATAATTATCAATGGTAAACATCCCAATCATCCCTCCCACTATGAGATACACCTCTTTCATTTTGGGTCTTCTCGACAAGTATGATTGAAAATTCCCTTATGGTCACTATTCATAGACCAAGGTAGGGGGAATTTATGATAAAGGAAGTTAAAAACCATAAGTTTCATAAGACAAAATGGACTAATATGACCAGGGATCAGATAAATGACCCTAATGCAACCCTCAAAGGAGGAGTAAACAGTAGAAAATTTCCCTTTTGCGTGGAGAGTGATGGGGTAAATCCCACTACTTGATACACCTTAGTGAACATCATCATAATTAATATAAAAATTGATGTCAAATAAGATTTAAAAATATAGGGGAATGATGTGGAAACTGTTCATTTAGGGGTAGGTGATGTGGATGAACAAACTAAGGCTATACATACACGTAATCAGAGAAATATGTAGAACATGGCACCTACGAATGATGAATTTCCCTCTCCTCGATGGAACTCTACCTAGGATAAAGGGAAATGAGTGGATACATACCAATCACTACCTAGGGGAACTGAAATTACCTCTATAGAGTAACTACTAGAACAATAAGAAAATGTGATATAGAATCTCAGATATATCGATGAAGAACTATCAGGGACAATATTTCTACTAGCTATCGTCTTCAAAAAGAGACAAAACACTCTCATCACATACATCAGGAGAGGGATAATATGCATTAAATAGTACAATTTTAATGTTAGGTTGGGTATAGATCCAATAAATTGATTTACATAAATGAAGAAGTTATGAATGATTATGACTTTCCTCTACTATGGTGACAACGTCTTCCCCATTAGAGAGATCATTCAGTCTTAGCATAGATTGAGAATCAATGAGATATGAAGGTGGGGCCACCTCATCAATACTTTCCCAATACCTATAGTCAGAAGGTGTCCTAGACAATAATACCTCAAGAACTCCTCAACACCACTGAATCATTGGATTCCAAAATGTAATCCATTGAAGGGAGGAACACCCCCATACAACCCAAAAATAAGTTATATCTCGAATGTGTGGATAAAAAATTTACCATATCCAATTTTTACAATACTATATTCTAAAGCCTTGATTTTTTGGGATATCCAAAATTACATCTCACACACTTCATGTCCTAAAGAGACTTTATGATGAGCCCCTAAGATCAGTAGGAGGAAACAAAACTGAGATGTTTTTGTATGTAATTTGGTAGGACCATCCTTATTTTAGTAAAACAACCTTTCTGTAGGATCCATTGTGGAATGTAAATTTATTCATTATCAATTCCTAGATCATTTGAACTCCATGGTAATGAAAATAATGATTTCTGACCTCACAGATTTCAAACAATCTGAAAGTGATAGAGTTTCTTACTTCATCGCTAGATGGAAAAGTTTAACATATTCACTCAGAATACCTTTATCAAAAAAGAAATGGAGGAAATTTGTGATGGGAATATTTAGGATTAGCTACGAACACCTTTTATCTTGTTGAATTATCTATGCAGATTCTATGAGTTTTTAGATACAACAAAATCCTTAGAAGATTCCATTTAAAAAACCCCGACCAAATCTTGGCCGACACCCATGACATAGGGAAAAAGGACTAGTAAGGTAGATAATGCTTCTCTTACCCTAAAAACAGTAGTAGTTCCAATTCAAGCACATATGAAGGCCCTAAATCACATGACACCTCCCATTGAGCGGCATTAACAACAAATTCTCCCTTGAATGGAAGAAAAAAGTGATCTGGGCCACCCATGACTTGAGGAACGGATGGACAAAGTGTATTATTTATTAAAGGAGAAGTTTTACAATTATTTCCTTACATACATGGAAAATAACATAATCATGATACAAAAACCTAAGAAACCTAATGAGGTCAACCTCACAGACCATCATGTCTACGATTCTTTTTATAAAAGATTGATCCACACCGTATAAGGCTGATTTGTCTTCAATGACATTCTAAAGAGAACAGTTGATTATAGATAGATGATATTAGAGAAGGACCCAACATAGGTGGCATATTTAACCTTTACCCATACCAGAAGAAGAGGGTGACTATCAAGAAAAACTAACTATGTGTGGAAAAAATGTTCGATAAATAGCTGACTCAAAAGACACTTGACCGAGCTCATACCTCCTCCAATGGCCTGAAGGCCTTCAAATTTTTATTAAGATAAGACTGCATTTTAAGGGATGAATGGGAAAACCCAAAGACATCATGAATTGGGACAAATAATTCCCTAAGGGTCAAGGAAAATAAAACCAGATTGACAACATAAAAACTGCCCCTCCCTATCATTTGAATGTGATGAAGCTCTCCACCATTGAAAAGTGATTCAACAAGAATGTGTCCTGTGTCAAAGCACAGTCTCGATCCAATGGCTGACGCCATACCCTCTCAAATGACCAAATCCAAAAAACTCTGTATAGATGAACTGAAAGATCTAAATCATCTCTTGGGGCTGTTCCAGGTGGTCATGACCTATTGCAAACCATCTGATGCAAAACCAGGAAGACCAAGCTCATACCATCCTAATAGAATAGATTTGCAAACCAATAATGATCACAACACATAGGGAGGAATAATTTAATATTCATTGTAACACACCATGATTTTTTTCTATGTCTAAATTTTTTTCTCTTTGATATCTTGCTTTTAACTAAACACCAAGCTGAAACAAACTCCCAAATATTATTGTATTGTATTGACCTATTTTGAAAAACCTAAATAATGAGAAATTAACAATCATTTGTAATTCAAAATAAATAATTCATTATTGTATTGAGTGGTACAATAACATTTTAGTTGAATTCATTTGGAAAATCATGCTCAATTAATTGCTTAAGCATGCTAGACTATATAAGACACATTATGATCATATATAGTGCTTTATCTGAAAATACAATTTATAATTTATTTTTAACATAATTATATGAGTACATACATAATTCTTAAACCAATCATGGAATGATTCATAATTAACATACTAAATTTTTTGACTAGTAACACATGGAAATCATCTTCAAATCTTGATAATGTATGTTCCATAAATTATGAAAAATAATTAGTTAAATATTTTTTTTAAAATTTAATGTTTTTTACTATGTATTAACGTAACATTTCAATGTTATATTTAATGGTGAATTGAACAACATGTAACAGTTTAGAGCATGATTTTTTAATCGAAGCAAGCAAACCATTTACATAGAATTTAATCAGTCCTTGAGATTTAAATATAATTTATCTTTTTTTTGTTGTTATTCATATTATTGCTAGATATTATTTGTTATCCTTGTAAAGGAAATAGATCTCATATTTCTTATCCAGGTTTAGGATTTACAATGATATCCAATGTGATCCTTTCTATATTTACATGGAAAATAAATATGGAAAAATGGTTTATCCTGGTCATTCTTATTATTGCTACTTATTCAATCATGGACTCCTCTTGTCATTAAATATGTTTTCCTAGCTGCTAATATACATTTATTAATTTAATAATAAAATTGGTTGTAATGAATTTTTTAAATATGATTTACATTGTTGATTGAATGATAATTTGTTTTATTGTTATAAAATGGACTGAAGCTTGATGTATCGTACCGATCGGATTTCAACCGAGTTTCAAAGTAATTTGGAGAATTTTTTAGATTTTGCATTTAACAATGCGTCAGATGGAGGATGTATACAGTGTCACTGCTATAATTGTGTTGGAAGACCATGGTTAAGACGAGAAGAAGTTATTTACCATTTAACAAAATTTGGATTTCAAGCTAACTATAATGTTTGGTTTCACATTGGAGAGATGAGTCAATATTCGACTGTTCATAAACTAAATGAACGAAGTGACATGGAGAATTTGATATTTGATTGGTTTCCATATGTTCATAATTTCGAGAGAGATTACATGTCGGTGCAAGAAGACAATGATATCAGTACACACGAGGAAAATGTTGAAGACGATGATGTTGAGAGAGTGAAAAATTTATTGGATGATGCCAGAACTCCAGTATATCAAGAATGTACTAAAATGACCAAGTTGGAATTTTAAATGAGGTTATATCATGGAAAAACCATGTATGGGATTTCTAATACTGCCATTGATTATATTCTTACATTTTTGAAGGACTTTCTTCCTGATGGTGAAGATATTCCCTCCAATCATAACATGGCATGGAAGTTAATTAAGCAGCTGGGATTTTCTACTAATAAAGTCCATGCTTGTCTGAATAATTTCAGTTTATATTTGGAGGAAATAGCTGACTGTAATGACTGTAATGAATGTGGTACATCTCGATGGAATACAAATGCAGATGGAACACCATCTCGTGTGCCACAAAAAGTCAGGTGGCACTTTCCATTCATTCCCAGACCTCAAAATCTATTCATGCCTCCAGAAATATCATTTAATATGTGATGGAATGATATTGAGAGAATTAAAGGTAATGATGAGCTGGTCCATCCTACAGATGGATTAGCATGGCGGATATTTGATGCACAACATCCTGATTTTGAAGCTGAGGTGCGTAATGTCAGATTGGGCTTATTATGTGATGTTTTTAATCCGTTTGGTCAGATGCTTACTGCTCATAGCACGTGGCCGGGTTTTATTCATGTTTATAATCATCCTCCGTGGATGTGTATGAAAAAACCTTTCACTTTCTTGAGTATACTGATATCTGGACCTTTGGATCCTGGTAATGATATAGATGTCTACTTGCAGCCTTTAATAAAAGAGTTTAAACAACTTTGGGATTTAGGTGTGCAGACATTTGATGCTTCTTCAAAGAATACGTTTCAGTTGTGTGATGCCCTTCTATGGACCATAAATGATTTCCATACTTATGTAATGATTTCTGGGTGGAGCACGAAGGGAAAACTATCATGTCCTGTTTGTATGAAGAATACACGATCGAGAAGGCTTAAATATCTTCGTAGTTTTAGTTTCATGGGGCATCGCCGATTCTTGCCAATGGATCATCAATACATGAAGAATCGTTGGAGGTTTGATATTAATGTTGACACTGAAGAACCACCTCAAGTATGCCAGGAAGTGATGTGATTGATGAATTGAAATATTTCACCTTTTCATTAGGGAAGGGTCAGTTGAAATCTTGAAAGAGGAAGAATGATGATACTGAAGTCACTTACAATTGGAAAAAGAGAAGTATTTTTTTGTGTTTCCATGTTGGTATACTAATTTTTTACGTCATTGTTTAGACGTAATGAATATTGAGAAAAATATATTTGAAATATTGCTTTCAATTATTTTGAATATTAAGGGGAAGACCAAAGATGACCTCCGATCTCGTCGGGATTTATTGGATTGGGGTATTCGACCAGAACTACATCCTGTTTGTATCGGTGAAAACAAATGGAAAGTTCCCTGTGCTTCTTATGTGATGACACTGGAAGAGAAAGATCGCTTTCTAGAAATATTGGAGAGTACCAAGGTTCTAGATGGATATTCCAGCAACATATCTAAACAAGTCAAAAGAAGACATTTGAAATTGAAATCCATAAAAACTCATGATTATCACATCCTACTTCATGAATTGATTCCAATAGCAATGCAGCATTTGCTATCCAATAATGTAAGAGTGGCAGTGATTCGGTTGTGTCATTTTTTAGAGGCCTTTGTGCTAAAAGGTTATCCAAATCATTGTTGATAAAAATGCAGCAAGAGGCTCCGTTAATTCTGTGTGAGTTGGAAAAAAAAATTCCTCCATCCTTTTTCACTTTCATGTTGCATTTAATAGTTCATCTTCCAACTGAGAAACTTCTTGGGGGACCAATCACTTTTCGGTGGATGTATCCCACTGAAAGAAATATGTGCACTTTGAAATCATATGTCCGAAATAAGAATTATCCTGAAGGTTCCATTGTCAGTAGTTATCTGGCCCAAGAATGTATGGATTTTTGTTCAATGTATTTATCTGATGTGAGCACAAGACATAATCAACCAATGAGAAATGAAGATGAGTAGTATGAGGAAACTCATCCCTCGTTTCCATCTCTTCCCCAAACAGGTGGAATTGTCGGGTCACGTACATTGGTTACATTGAGATTTGAAGAGCAGAATATGGCATATCGAACAGTCTTGTTTAATTGTGGTTTGTTCGATGCCTATAACAAGTAAGTAATTTGAATATATATATGTTATCTCATACGATATCATATCAAATATACCTTATACTTTTATTGTCATTTTATGTAGAGAACATAAACAAATTATATGTAGAGTTCATCGGTCTTTGCTGTTGAGAAGGAGAGAGGCTATGCATAGCCAAGAGTTCCCAGCTTGGTTGATATCAATGGTATCACCATTACATTATATACCTTAAAATATATATATATATTTAATTATATTACTCATATGTATTTCAGGTATTGAGTTTACCTGCAGACTTCATTTCTCAAGAATTAAGAGTGTTGGCTTTTGGTCCCAATTCTTTGGTTCGTGACTGAAAATCATTAATAATTAATGGATATAAATTTGTTACAACTGATAAAGTGGTGAAAATGAGAACACAACATGATGGCGTTATGTTAACTGCTAGAACATATTGTTATGCCAGTGCATCAGATAGTTGACCTCGATATGAAGATGTGTATTATTATGGACTGGTTGAGAAAATATTGTAATTGGATTGTTACTCTCAAGGTAGATTCACTATGATGAAATGTAAATGGTTTGATTCAATGACGTGACATGGTACATTTATTGATGATTGCGGATTTAGAGTTATTGACATGAGTCTATTCCTGCATACCGATGAACCATACATTTTGGCATCAATGGAAGAACAAGTGTTTTATGTGAAAGATCATCTGAAACCTGATTACGGTGTCATTAATGAAGTAATCCCAAGACATATTTTTCATGATGCTGGGGATGAAATTGTCACCATTGACGCCCCCATCGGTGTTAGCCAAAATATTGTATTTGATGACAAAAATTTTCCCATTTTGAGAGATGATGTTGAACCTGAGGTAGTGGAGGGTAATATATAAAAGCAACCATATATATTCAGAGTTCATTCAGTTTACATTGACGTGAGTTTCTTAGGTTGGTACGAATGTAATTACTATAATTTAGTTTTAGTTTGGAATGATATGTCTGTTTTAGTATTGTTTGGTTTTGTTTCATTTAATTATATTTATTTCAATTCAGAAAACTGGGTTTAAAATGTTGTTTTAAAAATTGTACAACATGGTTGTAAATTATCATTATTGAAAGATGTTATGACATTTTTTGTCTTATTTGGCTTCTAAGTTGTATGTATGATTTGTAAAAATTGTTGCTAAAAAATATTTATTTCATTCTTATACAAATTATGAAGAAAACTACAGAAGCTCGCAAGAAAAGACTATTTGATGTTGATCCTGTTAGACGTGAACGTGAGTTGTCTTCAGTGAGTATAATAATTCTAATATTTATCTTCCGCATTACATATAATATGAAGTTCATAAATTTGATCAAATTTATTTTAGGAATATATAACTTCAGAGATTCCTCTTACTAGTATGGGACCGAGTAGGGATCCTCCTAGACCTAGGTGGAGCTCCCATCTTACCACTCCCCACACTGACCCATCAGTGGACATCCCATATACCACACATGTACGCCCTCCGCTTGAGACCCCTGGGATGTTCCCATACTTGCTGTCGTCATCATCCCATTTACCCTCTTTTTTCCATTCCATGTCCATGCCAACTCGACCAATGTTCTCACCTACACAATTTCCATATCCATTCATGTATCCCCAGACCTACTACGCATATTCTGACATGTCTATGCCACCAGCTTTTCCTACCATCCATCATACACATATTGAGTCTGTTCCTTCAATTTCCACTCCTGTTCATGAAGATCAGCCGGAGCATGTTGTGGAATAGATACTTCCTTCGGAGGATGCTGATCCAGCATAGTCCACGGATGCCTCACAGCCTATTCAAGAGCCTGCATTAGGTTTTTATTATTATAAATGTTTCAAATTATAGAATTTCACTTTGGTCTTATTGTATTTTCACTTAACTCTTCTCTTTTCACCTCTTCTGTTATTTAGTGGGATCTTCTAGTAGGCGACATGGGCGCACTCGAATGCAGGATGCCTGGAATCACAAAACTTAGATTATGGTGGATTACAATCCTCAAAATCAAATGGTAGGTAAAAATGATAAGGAGTGTAGAAGTTTCATGGATTCTTTATCCAAATATCATGATATCGTTCCGGTGGAACCGGTCTCATGGAGACATATCAGTGCTGACATCAAGGATAGGGCATGGGCGCAGATATGGGTAGGAAATTTTTATAAATTTATATTTATAGTAGTAATGTATTTATATGACTTAACATTTTCATTGCAGAGTTGATTTATCTTTCATAACGGTGAAGCTTCCAAAGCTGCTTGGTTGAGTGATCTTGGAGAGTATTGGCGGTCATACAAGTATGAGTTACATATTGGTTGGAGGAGCAGAGTGGGTACCGAGTTAGAGGGTGTACCGACAAGCCCTGACTGTCCAAAAAGTCAATATAAAAAAATGATCGCACATTGGAAGACTGAACAGTATAAGGTACTACCCATCTATAATGGTTTTTATATAAAATTTAATTCTTATTACTTGTATTGTTTTTTTGTTTCTTAGGAACTGTCAGTGAAAAACAAAAAAAACAAAGATGAAATGATATATCTACACACATTGGGGCGCACTACAATGCCTGATCATGAGAAGTGGCTGGTACGTTCAATCCAAATTTTTTCATTTATCATATATGGTTGTAATACAAATTTGTGCATTTCTCATATGCAGCAAGATGAATGGGGCATTGAAGGTCCTGTACCTCGTGCCAAATTATTCTGCTTCAGTAGGAAAAGAAAAGATGGAACTGCAGTTAATTCCCAAACATAAGAAAAATTGTAATTTTTTATATATATATTTCATACATTTATATGAAATTCATAATTTAATATGTGTATAATTTCAACAGTCTGCCTTGGAGGCCATGGATGAGGAAGCTGACAACTTAGGTCCAAATGATCATTTGAGTCAGGTGTTAGGTGTGGAGCATCCAAGAAGAGTCCGTTGTAGAACAGGAAAAAACATTTTCCCCTCTAGGAATTGGTCATCATCAGACTCCTCTAATGCCTCTAAGGCCTCTATGTTGGAATGTACACGTGCTGAATTAGCTGCGACAAAGAAAATAGAATTATATAAGCGTTAAAAAGGTAAGCTAATTAATGAACATTTCATGAAAGCTATGTCAATGTTGAGTCAGTCACTACCACCAGAGGTTGCTGCCACTTTTGATTCATGTATAGAATCAATGCGCTCTTTACATAATTCCTTGGGTGATTCCCATGAGGGTCCTAGTGGTGATGACGGTGGTGGCAATAGAGCTGGCGAGGATGTTGTTGATGCTGTTGTTGGTGATGAGATTGCTGATGATGATGATGATGATGATGATGATGTTGCTGCTGGTGATGATGATGCTGATGATGTTGCTCCTAATGATGATGATTCTGGACATGGGGATGACGATGATGGTGATGGGGGGGATATTAATCCCCTCCATTTTTGACTTAGCAGAGAGACTTGTGTTGGAGTTTTAATTTTTTTTGTATTGGTGGACTGCTTGTATGTGAATTTCATTATGCAATGAAATGCATTTTGGATTATGTTTTCTTCAGGGGTGTTATTTGAAAATACTTTAGGTAATATTCACATTCCATTTTTGTTTTCAGGGTTTGGTGTGTTAATTATTATCTCGCCATCTAATATTGGCCTTAGAAATGCAGGGGAGGCTTGGGATGGGGGGCTATATTGGAGGGTTGGGGGGGGCTGGGAGGGGAAGGTTGGGAGGGGGTGGGGGGTTGAAGTGGAGGGATGGGCAGGGGGGCTGGGCAGTGGGGAGGGAGGGGGAGGGGCTGGGCAGGTGGGGAGGGGGATGGGTTGGGCAGTGGGGAGGGGTTGGGCAGGGGGGGCTGGGCAGTGGGGAGGGAGGGCGAGGGGTTGGTCAGGGGGGGCTGGGCAGTGGGGAGGGGCTGGGCAGGGGGGGCTAGGCAGTGGGGAGGGAGGGTGAGGGGCTGGGCAGGTGGGGAGGGGGAGGGGTTGCACAGTGGGGAGGGAGGGAGAGGGGTTGGGCAGTGGGGAGGGGTTGGGCAGGGGGGGCTGGGCAGTGGGGAGGGAGGGGGAGGGGTTGGGCATGGGGGCTGGGTCATGGGGAGGGGCTGGGCAGGGGGGCTAGGTAGTGGGGAGGGAGGGGGAGGGGCTGGGCAGGGGGGGCTGGGCAGTGGGGTGGGAGGGGGAGGGGCTGGGTAGTGGGGAAGGAGGGGGAGGGGCTTGGGGATGAGCTGGACATGGTGTCGACTTATCCACTATCGCTAAAGGTATGGTTTTACCACACCATTTTTTACATCATGACAAGTTTTATTTTTACTCAATTGCATCCTCAAATATCCAATTTAACCCCAGACTCATATTTTCATAATATGATGCAGTAGGACTTCAAGTGCTCCCAGAAATGAATTTGCAGCTGATTTAGTTCATTACCATGGTTCATTAGAGGATCGACAACTCCCAGGACATCACCTTTCTTCGGAACCTTCTGAACAATCATCAATGGGGCATTGTCTTCCAGTTGAAGGTAAACACTTCTGGTTTCTATCATTAAACTTGACATTTCTGACTATTCATTAGAGCACAAATGCTCTGTTTCCTCTCTGTTTCCGGCCATAATTGTTATGTGGGATGCAGAGTGAATAAACATTATGGAAGCTAAAAGTGTTCTTGAAGGGTGCGCTGGAAACACAAAGGAAGTGCACGGGTGAGGTGGATGTTAACAAAACCACCCAGAGAAGCCACTTAAATCTAATCTTGACTGATGTGTTGCTCACCCCGTAATAGGTATTTTCTTGTAATATCGTTGAAATAATCTCCTAGACAATTTGCAGTATTTCCCTTCGCATAATACTTTTTCATACGTTATTACGCACTTTATCTTTTAAGATGAATATTTATTATTTTTATTTATATATTGCAGGTGACTCACTCTGTACATGAAGAGATCAAGGGAATCCTGCACTAATAAGTGCCAGATCTCTACAACAGGTATGTTTTCCTAAAATTGTGGAATTAACCTCCCTACCATGCATCATTTTTCATTTGCATTTACACACTATATGAATGCAGGTTATTGGTCGTAAAATCATGGAGTTAACCTCCCTTTTATCCAACATATGAATGCAGTTGATATGTTTTCACTATTAACTCCACTGTATATTGATTTTTTTTGGTCATGTCTAAGAGTTTCTAGAAATAATTTTATTGTTCTCATCCCAGCATAGCGATGAACCGAAATATTGGTGAATGTGCATGGGCTGATGGAATGAATTCCTTTGATTTACAAGCATGGAGAAGAAACTTAAGAGATGTGTATCATTTATGTCTCAGCGAGGAATGATGAAGGTATTTTTTCCCAACTAACTCATCAACAGGATAGGATGTATGGAAGTTTATATTGTTTACAACTCAAGCAGTAAATGATACAGTGATAATCACATTCTTCATGAGTTTGACTGGTAATTCTTGTGTTATAATCTGTTTTGTATTACAGTGAGTTGTATTACCTTAAATAAACATACCTTAAGGGTATATATTTAGTTGGACATCCGATTTTAGATTTGTTTTCTATTATAATCGGTTTTGTAATACAGTGAGTTGTAGTACCTTATAAAAATTTTAGGATGTTTTCTAACAGTTACAGTACCCTACCTAGTTGGGTCTGCATCCAAATAAAACATGGCATGCATCGACATATTTCATGCAGGGAGATTCAGGGGGAGGGCTGGGCAGTGGGGAGGGAGGGGGAGGGGCTGGGCAGGGGGGAGGGGGAGGGGGGCTGGGCAGGGGGGAGGGGAAGGGGGAGGGGGAGGGGGGCTGGGCAGGGGGGGCTGTGCAGGGGGGGAGGGATGGGCAATGGGGAGGGAGGGGGAGGGGTTGGCCAGGGGGGAGGGGGAGGGATGGGAAAGTGGAGGGCTGGGCAGCGGGGAGGGGGAGGGCTGGGCAGGGGGGAGGGGGAGGGCTGGGCAGGGTGAGGGCTGGGCAGGGGGGAGGGTGAGGGCTGGGCAGTGGGGAGGGATGGGGAGGGGCTGGGCTGTGGGGAGGGATGGGGAGGGGCTGGGCAGGGGGGAGGGGGAGGGGGGCTAGGCAGGGAAAGGGCTGGGTAGGGGGGAGGGGGAGGGGGAGGGGGAGGGGGTGGGAAGGTGGAGGGCTGTGCAGGGGGGGAGGGATGTGAAGTGGGGAGGGAGGGGGAGGGGTTGGGTAGGGGGGAGGGGGCTGGGAAGGTGGAGGGTTGGGAAGGGGGGAGGGGGAGGGCTGGGCAGGGGGAGGGTGAGGGCTGGGCAGTGGGGAGGGATGGGGAGGGGCTGGGCAGTGGGGAGGGATGGGGAGGGCTGGGCAGGTGGAGGGATTTTGTCTACGAGTCATCTTTTGAAAATATATCTTCATTCTTTCTTCACTATAACATATCTTCCAAATGTTCACCTTTCTTCATCTATCATCTTTTATATTCACTTTAAATTAGCATCAATAACTCATCGTGTAACTTTAGGGCAATAAATTCTATAATGCTTCATCCACTATGATGGGTTGAGTACTATAATTTATTACTCATCATCTAGGAGGGTTTAATATGAGTGTGTTGAGAAATTATTTTCTTTTGATGTCGATAATTATTACCTTGCACTTTAAATTACAATGCATGAAAAGAGTGATGTGTTACAAAAAGGAAACATATAAAAATATCGGCTACTGTACATATATTTTCAAATTCTCCCAAGTACTTGAAATCATATTTCCCAAGAAAAGTCTTCATAAATTCAGAAGTCCAAATAGTCCTGAATACGGTTTCTGAGTTGACCAACAAATGCATCATCAAAGGATTTTTTTCATCATTTTCATGTTTGATACAACGAGGTTCACTCATATAGTCATAGAGTTAATGTTTGTGGTATTCATGTTAGAGGTTTATTTTGAAGTAATGAACATGAAATTTTTTGTAGGTATTACTGGAAGATGAAGGTTCCACACCATGGTGGTAATGAACACACTATTTTAGAATATACTTAATGGGCCTGTAGGTTAAAAATTTCTATCTTTCAGAAAGAATATCAGTGGATTAAATTGGTGATCATGACTCAATTTTTGGAGGGTGACATGGTGATTCTATAGATATAAGAAATAGATATATTTCTCTTTCAAAATAAGGAAGAAATATCTTGGAATATACCAATAGAAATAGATCTCAAAGATACAATGAGAGAACTAAGGATTTCCATATGTGGGATGGAAAGTCAGAGAAAGGAGATCTATGAGGTATTCTTATTAGAGTTTCATTGAGTTCATCATTAGATGAATGTAGAGTAGAATTGATACACCTATGTTGGTGTAAATTCATTCATTGTTAGTGAAGATTAGGACAACAACAAGCATGGAGAAAGAGAGAACTAAAGATTTCCATATGTGGAATGGAAAGTTAGATAAAGGAGATCTAGGAGGTATTCCTATTAGAGATTAATTGAGTTCATCATTAGATGAACATGGACAAGAATTGATACACCTATGTTGGTGTAAATTCATTCTTTGATAGTGAAGAGTGGGACAACAAGAAGCATGGAGTTAGTGAGTAGATTGAGTGTGTGAGAGTAGCGTGTTATTTATTTTCATGTCTAGAAAGATGGATTCTGCTGATTTCTAATTTCCCAATTGAGCCAGTTCATTTAGAAGGGCATTATAAGTCTTGATACATTGAGTAAACCCAGTCATGACCATTTCATCATAAATTTTGGCAGCGTTAACTGTATACCCACTGTATCCAGACACAAATCAAAATTCTTCCCACAATTAGTTTTAGATCCTCTATAAAAACCAGAATTTTGGTGAATGTCTGAATCTTCAATATTCATATTCAACATATTATTAGCTATATTTTTCTTCACTTTTTTTATCAGTTACTATATTCAAGTTAGTGCACTCCAAATTTCCTTAATCTGGATGGTCACTTCAGTTTGCTAAAAACATGGTCTTATTGTTTTGATTTTTATTTTTTGACATAGCAGAAATTCCATTATGTTTTTTCTTTTCATTTGGGATAGATCCTCACTGATGTCCATGATCCTTGACCAAAAATGATCTTTTATTATTCATGCAAGTTCAGTATTGTATTTTATCGTACTTCATTCTTTTTAGCATTTGCAATAAAGGTTCATAATTAGTTGTTTTTATGTTCTTGCAGTTAGTATGAGGCAATACAGATGGTTACACAATCTTGGACATGAGGCAATATAAATGGTTAGTATTTTTTTGGTTTATAATATCCTAGATTTAACTTAGTCTTGTAGTAATCATTATTGATAATGTATGTCAGTTTTGTTCATGGAACTCCTGTATGACATGATTTTTCCTCCATTTTCTTTTGATTATAACACCGATGGGAATATTGAATTTGGATTAGTAATAACCTTAGTAAAATAGAGAATGTCTTCTTTTTTTTCATCATTTTAAGATTTTCATCATTTTGGAATGATGGAATTTTATCACTTTTTCTCCATCCAAGTTGGAATTTTTAATTTTCACACCACCATGATTGAAATCCATCTATTTTGTATTTCGGTTTCTATTGATTTTAAGTGCAGGATGGTAGGAATAGGTGCAGGATGGTAGGAAGCTAGAAGTTGCGGAGGTGCAGGATGGTAAGCTAGAAGCTGCAGTTTCTATGGTAAAATTTTTATACCCACGGTTTATTAAATAGTGCGTAATTCTGCTGTCCGGGTATAGTTTGGGTGCTGGAAAACTATATACCCACAGTTACTAAACCGTGGGTATAGATATAAACCAATGGTTTAGTAAACCGTGGGTAATTCTGCTGTGTGAGTATAGTTTGGGTGATGGAAAATTGTATACCCACGGTTTGGTAAACCATGGGTAATCTTAGTTTTTCTTGGGCTATGCCCACGGTTTTATAGGAACCGTGGGTATAGAGCTATTACGACGCCACTCTAGCCCACTTTTCATGAAACCGCGGGTATAGCCTATACCCACGGTTTCATGGGCTATATCCACGGTTCTAAACCATGGGTATATGTGATATTTCCAGTAGTTTCCTTCCTCTGGAGAAGGTCAATCGCTCTCACTAGAGAAAATGTTTGACCAAAAGGTGGAAGAAATGAAGGAATTAAGGAGGTTGAATGCAGAACTACTTCAGGGTAGTCTTCTCCATGAACGTGCTAGAGTCAGTCAGCCAAGGGAATTTGTTGCAGCTACTAAGATAGATCAAGAATATCCTCCTCTATCAGTACACCCTTACAGGTCTAATCCTACTGGTCAAGTGCAACAACAGTTGGCAGTGCTACCATCAGTTGCAGCACAAATCGCCACATCTTTCCAAGCTCCAGTCATTGAACCTACCCAAGTCCAAGTTCAACCGGATGTTTCTCAAAAGTTAATAACTACTATTTAGTCATTAACAGCTCGGTTAGAAACTATGGAAGGGAAACGTGCGCAAGTTCCACCAGAAAAGAAAGTTTACCCTGAATTGGTAGATTCAATTTGTCCTCCATCCAGTTTTGGGAATCCTGTATTCCCTATATTCAATGAATCAAGAGATCCTGAACAGCATTTGATGCATTACGTGTTTTGTTGCGATCCTATGATGGGAACTCTGGAGCATCAAGAAGCAGTAAAACTCAGATGCTTCATGAGAACCTTTCAAGGACCAGCTTTTGTTTGGTATACAAGCTTGCAATCCCAGTCAATTACCGGATGAGGGGATCTTCGCCAAAAATTACTCCTTCATTTCAGCTCAACTTTTCCAAAGACAATAGCTTTCGATCTTACAAATTGTAAGCAATGGGAGAATGAAAGAGTCTCTGATTTCATTGCCCGCTGGAAGGGATTAACATATTCCTTGAGTTTAGCACTCCCTCAAGAAAAATTGTTACCAATCTGTGTGGAAAATCTGCGTGACGAATTACGCATGCCATTAATCCCTATGAAATACACAAGAGGGTTTCGAGACTATACTTCAATCGCTCAGAAGATTGAAGATTCCCTTATACAGGCTAAGGCTAAATCTCTTGTAATTCCATCAGCTCCAGGAAGGAGAATGGGTAAAGAAGAAATTTCTACAGTTATCCATAAACAAGCACCTGGACCTGTTTCTACTTCAAAACCTTCATCTTCTCGAAGGGCTCCACCTCCTGAGCACTTACAAAAAAGGTTGTTTCATCCAGATGATCAAAGAGATCAAAGATGAAAACAATTTGAGGATTTGAAGAGAAAAACATACTCTTTCCGAAATGAACAAGTTCCTTGTTACTTCATTTTAGCTCTGGAAAATAATATGGTTCAATTGCCAAGGCCTAAAAGGCCAAACAAGGAAGGAGATGAAGACCATCGCAATTATTGCCCCTTTCATCAAATATTGGGGCATCCCATCCAGGAGTGTTTTGTCTTCAAAGACCTCCTCCATAAGATGGTCGACTTGGGACAAGTCAAATTGAAAGGTTCTTCAGCTCAGGTAGCATGTGTTACTACTACAGTTCCAGAGGAGGAAGTTGAATGGCAAGAAGTCAAAAGAAAAAATGCACACAAGTATGATGAATGGATGGCCAGAAAGACAATCAATCGAACTCATTATATTTTGTGAACACAATTAAAGAAACCAATTGTGTATTCTGCCATGAATGTTGCAGAAAAACCTTATTTGTCAGAAGGAAAGTCCTCAAAGAAACGACATAATTTAAGGAAGAAAAAAGAATCAGAAGAAGATGAGTATGTGTCAAAGCCTAAGTTTTCTTTGACTCTGGAAGACTTCATTCCATCTACTTCAAAGCCACGGGCACTGCCCCACCAAACGGAACAGCCTAAATAGGATAATCAGACAGAGTCTTCATCAGACAAAGAGTTAATCTTCGGTTATGTTAATATGATTCAATTAACAGATCCATATGCCAGTTGCAATTTCAATTTTGATGAGCCTGAATTTCCTGTATCAAATAAGGGAATCAGAGGAAGTTCTAGAGGTTCAGAATACAGGGGAAGACGTGGATCTTTCAGAAGCCACTACCCCAATTCTACCCCTGCTAGAACTATGTATTCATCATAAACTCGTGGTAGAGCCCTTCAACGAGCTCAGCAAGAACAAGCAAGTTCTTCTACCAATAACAAATTCAGTCCTGACACAGTTATTTTGGAAGACCGATTGAAGGTTCCATCTTCTTCCTCTCAGCAAGTAAATGGATCTAATCGGTCTAATCTTCCAAAACCGAGGATGTTGCCAACGCTTATCCCAGTACAAGATGCATCAACTTCTAAAGCATCTACTTCCAAGGTACCTGCTAAACCACATATTCATGTTGGGAAACACAGACCTCTGGATCAAAATTATGATATATTGAAACACTTGGCCCAAGTACCAGCCAAGGTATCAATTCTGGATGCTTTGAATCTGTAAAAAGATCTTCGGGAAGCACTCATCGAGGCTTTGTATAGTCCTCAGGAGTTTGAAACTAAAATTGTTGCAGCTGAAGTCTATCACATAGAGAACAATCCTGCAGAATGCCATGCAATACTATCTTTTAATGATAAAGATAAAGATGATGTTGTGCATGGGCATATTAGACCTTTGTATTTATCTGGCAAGGTCAATGGTGTAGACGTCCGAAGAACTTTCATTGACAATGGTTCAGGAGTCAACCTCATGCCCATTCATACACTTCGTCGATTGGGCCTCACGAAATCTGATTTATCTCCTTCTACCATGATGTTACAAGGATATGAGAAAAATGAACAAGAACCACTGGGTGAAGTTACACTTAGAACTAATTTTGGAGGTCTTGTATCCAATTCAGATTTCATGATTCTTGATCAAGACTCAGCTTTCAACGTCTTGCTTGGAAGACCCTGGCTACATCAGCATGCGGATATCCCTTCATCATATCATCAATGTCTCAAATACTGTTTCAATGGTCAATTTGGAATACTATATGGTGATAAGGCCCCATTCAAGACATGTGAGTCTCAATACATTGTGGCGGAATTCTATCACATGACAAGAAAGTAGAAATCCACAACAAAGGAAATTACCAAAGTTAATGCCCCATATGGTTTGGAGAAGATTCCAGTAAATCCATTTACACATGTGAGTACAGATTATGTGTTGCCTATCAGTCAAATTGACAAGGTATACTCAGATAAAAATACTCTTACGGAAAGATCTGTAATGTCAATTATGGAAATCGATCCAGACAACATGGGAGAAATTGGTAACCCACCAAGCAGTAATGAAAGCACAAATGGTGACGTCTTCATTTCATCTGCTGAAATCCAACAAGTCTATACTCCTCCAATTAGTCCAGAAGGAGTTATAGAAACAATAGAGGTGAAAAATGATGTTGATTCTCAATCCATAATTTCCTCTTTATTACCCAAAGAAAACTCTTCATCATCAATAGGGTCAAAAATGGAAACTTCCTCTTCAAAATGTGCAAATTTTGACATCTCTTCTGATCATGAAAATTCTGCTTTGTCATCTACTATGCAAGTAGAAACGGAAGAAATAACACATGATGAAGAAGAAGAGGATGATCTTAAAGATGATCCTCTAGCATTTGAAGAGGGTATCTCTACCACTGTGGATGAACTTAGAGAAATAAATCTGGGTACAAAGGAAGATCCATGCCCCACTTTAATCAGTGCGGCCATGACCCTTGAAGAGCAAGAGATGTATATTTATTTTCTAAAGAGAAATAGATATATATTTTCTTGGAACTATACAGAAATTCCCGAGCTTGATCCTGATGTTTCTACTCATCATTTGGGTTTACCAGAAGAACATAGAGGATTTAAGTAAGCCGCGAGAAGAACACACCAAACTTATGCTTCTAAAATTGAATCTAAAGTCGATAAGCTTATCAATGCTAACTTCTTCAGAGAAGTTCAGTATCCCAAGTGGTTGGATAATATTGTCCCTGTAAAGAAGAAGAAGGGACAAATAAGAGTTTCCATCGATTTCAGAGATCTTAATCGGTATTGTCCTAAAGATGATTTCCCAGTTCTGATTACAGAACTTTTAATTGATGCAACAGCTGGCTATGAAGCACTTTCCTTCATGGATGGATATTCTGGATATAATCAGATCAGAATGGCCCTAGAAGATGAGAAATCCACAGCCTTCAGGGCCCCTCAGGGTGTGTTTTGTTACCAGGTAATGCCCTTTGGCTTAAAGAATGCAGATGCAACACATCAGCGCACCATGCATCGTATCTTCAAACCCTTCTTAGGGAAGATTGTTGAATGCTATGTAGATGATTTTGTGGTTAAATCCAAACAACGTTCTATTCACTTGGCTGATTTGGAAGTCATATTCTGCGAGCTTTGACAACATAATTTCAAGATGAACGCCTTAAAATGTGCTTTTGGGGTAACCTAATGAAAATTTCTTGGCTTTGTTGTACGCCATCGTGGTATTGAAGTCGATCCTGAGAAGACCAAGTCAATCCTTGGTATGTCACCTCCTCAAAATTTGAAATAATTAAGAGGACTTCAAGGACACTTAGCCTATATTCGGCGTTTCATCGCCAATTTGGCAGGAAAAAGTCTACCCTTTACCAAATTGACGATGAACGGAGTCACTTACCAGTGGACTAAAGAATGTCAAGAAGCATTCGATATTCTCAAGAAATACCTCTTGAGTCCACCGGTACTCATGCCACCTGTTGAAGGAAGACCACTTATCCTCTACGTGACATCTCTAGAGCGATCATTGGGTGCCTTTCTTGCTCAAAAGAATGATGCTGGGAATGAAAACAACCTCTACTGCCTCAGTCGAATTATGCTTGAAGAAGAAACCCGGTATTCAAGTCTTGAGAAGTGCTGCCTGGAATTAATATTTGCAGTTCAGAAGTTGAGACATTACCTGCAACATCACGAGGCCCAATTTGTATCTCACAATAACTCCCTCAAATTCATCCTTAGTCATCCAATGCTTACAGGACGTCTAGCAAGGTGGGCAGTTATTTTGCAGCAGTTTGACATTCAGTATGTGTCTCAAAAGGCGATAAGGGGATAAGATCTGGCTGATTTCCTGGCTGAACACCCGTCAGTGGAAGACACGTCTTCAGATATTGAACTCCCTGATGAGTAAGTCTTCTCTATTCAAGAAATTCCTCAAGCATGAGAAATGTATTTTGTCGGTGCTTCCAGAAGTCCAACATGGAAGAAAATAGAAAATCCTAAATTCAACAAAGTAGGCTTAGGAATTTCGCTCATTTCTCCAGAAAAGACAGTGTCACCTTATTCCTTCTTATTGTGGGAAAGTGGTACCAATAATGAAGCCGAATACTAAGCTCTTATCGCAGTCTTGGAATTAGCGCTTCAAGACCAAGTGAATCACTTAAAGGTGAAGGGTGATTCAGACATGGTAATCAAACAAGTCAATGGGGATTATGCCATTAGAAAAGAAGAACTAATACCTTTTTATGATTAAGTCAGAGAGTTAATGGCTGAATTCCCTTCAGAACCAACATTTTCTTATGTCCCAAGATCACTAAATGCTCAAGATGATGCGTTGGCTAATATAGCCACAGCCCTGGCAGATCCAAATCGGGACAAGACAACCATCAGTATTGCCCACCGTCATGCAATTTCACCTTATGTTCGAATCAAAACAGAGGAAATTAATGAAATTACTCCCATTCCGGAACCGTATGGTCATACTACAGGATGGAGGTCACCTATCAGGGAATACCTTCAAAATGGAACACTTCCACTTGATAGAGCCGAGAAAGAAAAAATCTGGTGACGTGTGGTCAATTTTACTCTTTATGACAGCCCAGATCACCTAGAGAAAATTCTATACAAACGTGGTTTTGATGGAGTTCTCTTCAGATGCATTGATGGTGAAGAGACAATGGCTGCCATGAAAGAAGTTAATGAAGGAGACTGTGGTGCCCACCAGTCTGGACATAGATTGTCAGATCAAATTCGAAGGCTTGGTTACTTTTGGCCTTCAATGATACGAGATTGTGTTGATTTAACAAAGTAGTGTCATTCATGACAAGTAAATTCCAACTTCATTCATCAACTTCTAGAGTTACTTCATACAGCTAAATACTCATGGACATTTGCCACATGGGGAATGGATGGGGTGGGACCTTACCCTTCGACTACAACCAAGCATTTTAAGTACATTCTTACTGCTACTAACATCTTTTCCAAATGGGCAGAGGCAATACCTCTCAAGGAAGTCAGTTCTAAATGCATTAATAGCTTCATCAAGTCTAACATCATTTCCAGATTTGGTTTCCCTCATACTATATTGATGGAAAATGGCACCACTTTCTGTTCATCTGAGGTGAAGAAATTGTATCAAGAATACAACATCAAATCCAACCATTCTTCTTGGTATCATGCAACGGCCAATGGCTAGATAGAAGCCTTCAACAAGACTCTTTAAAATATACTGCAAATGATTGTGGATAAAGATAAGAAGTCATGGCCTGATAAACTCTTTCACACTTTATGGGCTTATCGGATTAACACTCGCACTGCAATGCGATCAACTCCATATTCATTGGTATATGGAAAGGAAGCAGTCTTTCCAATTGAAGTTCAACTACCATCACTCAGAGTAGCCATTTGCGATCAATCATCTATAGATGAGAAATTTCAAAAGAGATTGAATGAATTGGAATGGTTATATGAGAAATGATTGTGCACTTTTCACCACTTGGAAGTCTATCAGAATCGAATAAGCTTTTAACAAAAAAGTTTTTCTTCGTTCATTCACTCAGGGAGAATTGGTATTAGTTCTCAGAACTCCAATGATACCAGGAATGAAACCTCCCAAACTTGAACCAAAATGGGAAGGACCTTATTCAATACATAGGGTATACTCCAATGGAGTTTATTCATTAATCTCGATGGATGGAGAATTCATCACTACTCCAACCAATGCCGGATTTTTGAAGAAGTATTTTGTATAAACTAAAAAGTATGTACTCTGTCCCTGAAATATGACAATAAACTATACGGAACCAGTTCTTCCTTGCTATATGGCGTTAAAATATACATCAATGGTCCAATATGACCTTTAACTACAACTTTGTCCCACACGCCATTAAACTGTGAAAAAGTTCCCTAAATTGTCCAGTATGACCTTAAACTGCAACTAGGTCCTGTATGACCTTAAACTGCATCATCAACGGTCCATGCATATGACCCTAAACTGTTTCCAAGTCCCTTACGTCTAGCAAGACGTTAAACTGTGACGTCCTAAAAACATGACGCTAAACTGTATAAAAGTCTCTTATGTCCGGAAAGACGTTAAACTACATAATCATCAAAGGTCATGTATGACCTTAAACTACACTTTTGTCCAGCATGACATTAAACTACACCATCCACGGTCCATGCATATAACATTAAACTATTCACACTTTCATCCAATATGACGCTAAACTATGGAAAAAATCCCCAATGCATCCAACATGATGATAAATGGTGTACTCTTTTGTCCTCACTGCATGACATTAAACTGCACAGTCCCCCTTTCGTCCAACATGACATTAAACTCTATTGTCCCCATCGTCCTGACTAGATGACGCTAAACTGTATAGAAGGTCCATGATACGTCCTACATGACATTAAATTGTACTTTGTCCCTGCTACGTGACACTAAAATGTGCCGCACCAATAGTCCTAACTGCAAGACTTTAAACTGCATAGTCCCTTCATACGTCCTACATGACGTTAAACTGTGTATCATTAAGGTTGTTGCTATCTCTTGTTTCTTACACCGAGTATGCCTCACATGAGCTTAGAGAAAACCTCAACCATAACACTCTCTTTGGGCCGCTAACCATTTGTAAGTCACAACAACATTTTTTTAGGTCGTTGTCCCCAAGAAAAAATTGATCATTAATTCATTCATTAATTGAACTACATGGACTTTGATCCTTTCCTTCTAGGCTAGGTATGTAGGCAACCTCACAAGGTTCAAGCCCAAAACCAATCTCTTCACATCGGTTCACCTCCATCTCATACGATGTTGATTCTTGAAACCACCCCTAGAACCAATATCTTTACATTGGTTCACATTCGTCCTTGTTATACAAAGTTAAATTATACAACACTTTTGTCCAGTATGACAATAAACTACAATATTCTTTGATACCCCCACCTGAGAGGGAACCATTATTTACATTGATTTTTCAATCATGTTTCATTTCAAAGACTACATGCATACATGGCAACGCCCAAACCTTTTATCTTGGGTTAAACCATCATTGTACTAAAGTCCCCTTTCACCCTTCATATGTACGAACCAAATTTGTAAAAAGGGTATTTCTAGAACTATGTGGGATTGATTCCCATCCTTATGGGATACGTAGGAATGTTCGAGTGTCTCTCGAATCCAGCCCCAAGTCTTTGGGCCTAACCCCAAATTCCACTTTCAGTCCTTTGGCTGAAATGTCCCCATGAAAACGCACACTGTGTATTTCTTACAATGTTCCAAGCTCTATGACCCTAAACTAAGATCTCTAATCCTTTTGTCCCACACAACGTTAAACTGTAGTTTAAGAACTACATATGGATTGATTCTCATCATTATGGGATACGTAGTGATGTCCAAAATTTCAATTTAGGACCCAACCCCAACATGATTATGGTTAGCATTGATCTGTGTATCTCTGTATACATTGAAAAATATCAATCTTTATGTGTCATAATCCTAACCTTAAATATTTTCAGATCCTCATAACCCTTTTCATGTCTTCTAGTCACAAAAATGTCAAAATTTTGAGATTTATTTTTCCTGACTATGCAGCACATGACCATAGGCGGCCTTGCATAAACAGTCTACATAACAGACTTGTTAGCCAAAAGATACTATTATTTGACTATGCATCCAATTCCCTTAGGTGGCCTTGCATAATTCAACCCCCTAACGGGTTTTTCGGATAGTGGTGACTTCATTCTTGGGAATAATGCCTCTTTTTCCCTAAATTGAATTAAATGACTGTATGTAGGGATCCACAAAAATAGCCATCCTTAACATACTTGTCCCATATGATTTTTCATGATCTGAAAGTATTCAAGTCTATGTCTTATGTTCTCCTTCCCTACGTTTGGGTCAGACCTTTATAGGAGTGATATTCATCTAGTTCTTTGATAATCTTGTTTGGAAATATCTTCTCCATATTCAAGTACCTCTTTCCAGATAGCAAACTCTATACTTTGGAAGATTTGAATCTCCATAAACTTTTACTGACTTTTATCACTAGGAATGTAAATTTCTGAGAGTTATTTTTCCTGACTATGCAGCACGTGCCCATAGGTGGCCTTGCATAAACAGTCTACATAACAGACTTGTTATCCAAAAGATACTATTTTATTTAACTATACAGCCAATTCCCTTAGGTGGCCCTACATAATTCAACCCCCTAACGAGTTTGTTAAATAATGGAAACTTCATTCTTGGTAACTACTTCTTCTAATGCCTTTTAGCTCTTTTTCAAATCATTCCTCAGATTCAAATATTCTTAAGTCATAGTTTACATATTTTCCCTCATACTTGAGTATGGTACTCTGTTTTCAGATGAGTTGTCAAGGAATTGAGTCAATTCTAATCCATTTCGGTCAAAGCTATTTCAACCTTAAACATTAGACTTTTTCTGTTCGACGTGCATGACTTTAAACTGCCCACAAAAGACAAGGGAACTCTGAATAAAAGCCAAGTTCCCAGCTCACTAAACATACATTTTTTATGATTTAGGTAACATTGAGAAATTAAAAGGTTTGAAGTTTTTAGGGTTTTTACATTAATCCTAGTAAAAATAAAACTATGCTTACTAAGCCCATTGGCTTAGGTAAAATCTAAATCATGTAGCAAAAGAGAATGCATGTACAAATGAGTGAAGGTGAAAGTGTTTTTCATTGATGCACAAGAGTTAGAAGGATATCCATAGACTGGAGTCTCTTCTCTTTTTCAAGAATCACAAGAGGCTTTCAACATAACTCTTCATTTGATTTATGGAACCCCAAGCTTCATCAGCAATCACTCGGAATTCATTCATTCAACTAGATACAATAAAGGAAGCAGTAATACTAGATCTTCTTGGAACAATTGTAAAAGGATGTTATTGAGTGCGGTTTGAGAAAGTTTTCTGGTGATCAAACAGTGACTCTGTTTCTGTCCAAGAGACTTGGAAGATGGATATATGGATTTGAGAATGGAGCATTGGATGTAAAGAGCCATTTGGAGAGAGTAATCTTTTCAGATATTGCTCTAATGCCATGTTTGTCTTCTCTCCACCAGCTGACAATGGAAAACATTTCATCCCATGGGTTTTCCATTTTCATATCTGCAAGAAAATGACATGGAGGAAGAATTTGAAAGTTCACACCGTTGTTGTTCCTCTTAATGCACAACATAACTGAAATAGAGAAGTAGCAGTGTAGCTGCATTTCAGGCGTATAGTTCTTTGCATCTGGAACATTGACTCTTTTCAGATGACCATGACCATATAGAGGCAGGTAGATGCTCTGTGGGAAATTAAGATGATATTTCATCAAGTACTTAACCAAATCTGGGAAAGTGCGGTCACAGATATCATAATAGTCATGGCCAATGATGTTCATCATGTCATCAATCCGCTTTCTAGCCAGTTCCTCAGCCGTTTTAATTCCCTTAAGAGCCACTGAACTTGCACAAAAGTTGAATAAACTAACTCTAAAATGGGTTTATTTTTCATAAAATCTGTGAAAGAATTCAAGAAAAATGGTAATGGCATTAACATGCGCAAGTCTAAAACTTTGTGCGCAAGTATGGAGATTTAGCGAAAGTATTTGGGGCGTAGGTATCACCGCGCAAGTCAAGATACCTTGACAGCAGCGCGCCATCAAGGAAACACTGGAAAACAGAGCAACCTACACGGTTAAGGTGACCTGTGCGGCGAGAGCTCGAAGCTTTGAAGTCTGGACATCCAGATGCTTTGTACGGAAGGGAGGCCCTCTATTTATAGACGCAACCAGAACCCTGCGTGCCGTACCTTGGGCAAATAAAGGCCGTACCTCTGCACGTCGGACTCTGCATGCCCAAAGCTCATTTTCCGAGCCGAAACTTGCGCGCCATCTTTTCATTGGTTTTCTTCTTTTCCTCAGAGTCGAATCCGCATTTCTTTTGGATCCAACTCTGAGGGGGGACTTTTGTTGACACTCCTTTTCGTCACTGAGTCTAAAGATTGGAAAAGGGGAATATCATAGCTCAAATTGATTCATCCTTTGAAGAAAATACCAAAAATCGGCAAAGGGATGAACAAGGAGAATATTTCCCATAAGTCGCGCAAGATTCCTCATAGGCGCGAAAGTCCACTTGCGTGGCGAATTATGGTCGCGCAAGTGACTTGCGCGACCTAAGTGATAACCGCCCGGGGTCTTCTCCTGCCAATAAATAGACCCTGTGGGCCCCCCATTCCGAGAGGATTTTTTTTCTTCAGAAAATCAGATTGGAGCTTCCGGCTCCCTCGTCTCTTCTCAAAACTTCCGGAACACTTGTAAGGTAATTTCATAGCTATAACGGAAGATCTAAAGAGGGTGAGGAAGGCCTAAGTGTTGAAACTCATCAACACTTGCACGCCTAGGAGGCAATCCCTTAAGGGAAATGGCCACACTTGCGCACCGCCTTACTCCATCAATAGAACATGCGCGCCCCTCTCCTGGAAGAACCGCAGGAGGATTTTAAATGCCTTAACCAAAATTCGCTCAAGTATTACCCTACTGGTTGAACACCACACAAGTACCCAACGTATCACACATGTATACCTACACGACCAAGACTTGCACGCCCACGCAGTACCTGCGTGCCTTCCAGGACTTGCATGCCTCTACCTTTTTGGGTGCCCTGCTTGCCCATTTTACCCCTCTTAAGCCATTCCACCTCTCCTATTAATGATTTAGTATTTAAGACACTCTTCAAAGCCATTTATGGCGTGATTTATTGATTTGAATTATTTATCTGAAAGGAATTCTGTGGAATATCCCTCAAAACATAGTGACTTACACATCTTTATGTCACTAAAGATTGAGATTTCATTCATTAAACCTCATCCTTTAAGATGAGAGAATCCAATACTGGGCCTCCTTTTCAGGATTAAGTCCCATTCATACTTCCTTTAACCTGGGCCTCCTTTTCAGGAGTAACTCCCAGTAATAATTCCTTTAACCTGGGCCTCCTTTTCAGGAGTAAGTCCCAGTCATAATTCCTTTAACATGGGCCTCCTTTTCATGAGTAAGTCCCAGTCATAATTCCTTTAACCTGGGCCTCCTTTTCAGGAGTAATTCCTAGTCATAATTCCTTTAACCTGGTCCTCCTTTTCATGAATAAGTCCCAGTCATAATTCCTTTAACCTGGGCCTCCTTTTTCAGGTGTAAGTCCCATTCATAATTCCTTTAACCTTGGCCTCCTTTTCAGGAGTAAGTCCCAGTCATAATTTCTTTAACCTGGGCTTCCTTCTCAGGAGTAAGTCCCAGTCATAATTCCTTTAACCTCAATCCTAATTTACCCTTGATTTGGGATTTCTTCTCAGGAAGTTATTCCTACTCTTCATCTATTTTGGGCAGTCATACATACATAAGTCCCATATCATTTCTTATGATTGTATCTTTCATGGCCCAATTGTCTAATTTTTTTTTACTAATACCTCTTGTTTCTCACACCGAGCATGACTCACGTGAGCTTAGAGGGTAAAATTAATAATGAAATCCTTCATTGAGCCATCAATCATAAACATAATACTCGCCACTCAAACTACGTGGGTTCTGATTCCTTTTCCAAAACAAAGGATACATAGGTAGCCCATTTGCGGGTTCGATCCCAACCCTAAAATAATCCATGTCCTTCTGAATGACAATAAACTTCAAGTGCCCCACTGAGTGGCTTTGAAACCAGCATGGTCATCATAAGGACCAAGAGAATTTTATATAAATATGCTGAAGGATACCATTGACCATGAATCTTTAATAAATACAGATGATTCTCTATCGATGAAGAACCTCGAATACATATAAAAGATTCTCTAAATTTCGTACATATTTTATCATTGATTATAAGATCTAATAGAACACTCATTTTATACTTTTTAATGTAATAAGGATTCAATAGCATAACATAAAACTATAAAGAGAGTCTCAGAATAGAAAATAATTCCCCTCAAAAAGGTGTGATGAGTCTGACCTCCCATCCTCTCGACCAATGCAAATTCATAAGCCTCATCAGTCCAGAAACTAATGAGCACCTACCTTTGTAAAGTAGGTCCAAATGGATGTGGAATCATTGGATGTTTCCAATTATATGAACAAACCCATTAGAAACTGATCGGAACGTTTGAACCTCCCATCAAGAGGTCATCCCCAAATTCCGAGGGAAAGAAATGCGGACCTAGAGAGGGTCGATCGGTATCTTCGGGACCTCGAGTCCTACATTTATGCGCGCCAGGGTTACAAAATGTTAACCCGTCGAGTCCCGGCCATGCTGCACTTGGTGACTGATGAGGAGGGGGAAGGGAGTGACAAATCTTTAGGGGGAAATGATTTCGATGGTCCCCCTACTGTGGATGAAACAAGTCAATTCTCCACCTTCCCATGAGGTCTTTTTTACAGGTTGCTACAGAGTGTTCTAGGGCGGCGGCGAGATCCAGAAAACAAACATGGTCAATGGCGACCCACCAGCCCCTGTTTCTACCCGGCCCTCTCAGGTTGATCTTCCTTGGATATCCATTCCTGTTACGGATGTATTTATGAATGCTTGGAGGATTTGGGAAGGACTATGAGTTAGTGGATCAGATAAAGAGGTATGGGCATTACTTCAAATGGGCCCTCTCGAGCTTCCGGGTATTGGGACGATCTTCGCTCCACCCACTAGTTGCTGGAAGAGGATCTAGAAGAGATAGTTTCCTCACTGAAGGAGATGGAAACCTACGTTCATTCACTCCGGAACAGGATTTATGGGTCTAACCGTGTGTCCATGATGATAACACATCCTAAATTGTCCGATCCCGAAGAAGAGGTCGTCCTGTTCATTCATTCTGTATTTCCCTTCTCCTTTACCATGAAGGTTCTATTGTTTCTTCCCTTTATGCAGGGTGTCAAGGAGTCCTAGGGGAAATTCCTTCCCCGGAGTCAACTCCTCGTGGTACCACAGCAGGAGAACACACGCTTTCGGTTATGGGGATCATCAAGTAGGGGTCTCCTGCCACAACAGAGCTCATGGAAGTGACCATTGCAGACCCAGCTAGGGTCTTTCCTCCTCCACCCCCTCCCAGCATTCCGAGTGAGGAATTTTTCCTGTGGCAGATCCATAGATGTTTGCAGGCATCCCGTTTATCAGAACCACTCAGGAAAGGGACTTCGAGTAATCATGACTTCCAATTTCCTTGATTAACAACTCATATCTTCCGATTCTGTCAGTTGTTAACTATTTTAGCACTACGTTGTAGGGCCATTCGGATACCTGGCCGTGGCTACCTGAGCTGCTGTACCTTCTTCCCCTTTATCATTTGAGGGATCACCTGCAGCCACACCTAAGCATTCCGAGATGGCGGGACCTACTAAAGGGGAAAGTGACATGGATGTTTCTCTTCTTCCTTCATCAATCGTAGATATATCTGAGTAGGGACAGCTGGAAGTCGAGAATTCTGCTAATCATACAACATTTATAATCGCAAGGAAGGACAAGACGCCCATGATTACCGAAGTGGCCCCAAATCTTACAGGGCCGGCTGACTCCGGCCCAATGGATCCGGTGACGATGGAGGAGGAGCCTGCCATCAGGCAAGTTGTTGGAAACCTGGAGCGGGCCATTATTTTGTTCATCGGGGGAGTGATTTCCATAGGATTGATCACCGTAGCCGACCGCTTGGGGATAGATTTGGAGGATGCTAGGCTAGGGTATGGCCTTAGACCCTAGACACCTCTGGGGGTTTCCATGACTCCCTGTTCTCTTGAAGACATGGCATCTTCAATGAGCGGCGGCGCGGAGCTTGAGGATACCGACGACTTGATAATCAGGGGTAAGTTTCTCAATCTTTTTCCATCGACTCTTTCCTCTTCCCTTATCTGATTAGATATAATTATCTGTATTATCGACTCTTAGGATTTACGATCATGAAATTTGGCATTGGAGATTGTGACATCATATTCGATCGTCCATGTGACCACAATTTTCGGGGAAAAAGTTTCCGCAATGCCAGAGATTGTGGGTGAAGCTGCATCAGGTCCCTCCTTGGTGACCTGCATCCTTGAATACGTATCTTCACCCGGGAGTGACTCCAAGCCTGATTAAAATGTTCTCTCCAGTCTTCGACCTACTCTCCAAAGGGCTAGGGAGAAAATTTCGAAACTGATTTCTCAAACACTATTAGCCAAGATGCCGACCAAATTGCCAAGGTTGTGCAATCTGTTTATGTTACTGAGGTTTGATGGATTTGACGACCAAGATATTCAAGATATAGTCAAGCAGGTTTTCATTGAATGGGAAAGACTAGGTAGCTTCAAATCTCACGTCTCTTCTGCTCAATTTGAAGCCTATCTTTCCGCGACCCGACAACTTTTCCTAACAGAGGCTCATGATCATGCCGGGGTAGTTGCGAGACTCCAGGTAGAAGTCATTGAGCAATGTTCTAAAATAGAGGTGCTGAGGAATGACATACAGTCGATGTAGCAGGAAGAGACTAAGGTCACTACCACAATTGATGAAGGGGAGCAGAGGATAGAGGAGGAGATGCGGGCGAGCTCGAAGGCGGCCCAGGAGGCGGAAGCGTTATGGGCTGGTGTAGAAGCTCAGACAGCCTTACTGCAGAATCTCTATCAAGAAATCATGGATTCCCATCAGTTCTTGATATAGATTTGTGAATCTTCTGAAATCTTCTTTTAATTACATTTCATGACAGAGGACTCTCCGATTTGTGGATTCCCTTCTTACCAACATTGTTATGGAACAAGGAAATGTTTTCCTCATCTCTCTTTCCATCTTCTCCTGTAACAGGAATTATTTGGCATGATTTCTACATATACTTATTTACCAAACTTAGAATAATCAGAGTTCAGGAAAATCGATAAAAATGAGCTCTAACTTTTATCCTGGATCATGGGATCTAGCGAGCATAGTTTGAATATTGCTAGGGTTTTGTAGAAAAACCCCACAAATTTTTTTCTTTTCTTTTAAAACCTAATTTTTTTTGTTCCATTTGGTGTAGACCTAGTAGGTATGGCCCAGATTTTTCTTAGGTCTGCCTTTTCGGGTTTTTGGCCTAACAGGCTTTGCACCTATTTTTGTGAGCGGTTTAAAGTCTCGTCGACAAGACTATTATTACTGATATTTTGGGTCAATTATCTTTGACCATATATGGTGGGGAGAGGGAACCAATGAGATTCGTTTGATTGAATGATGTCTCAATGTCCTCCAGACGCACGTGAGAAGAGAATTTTTATATTTGAATGACATGCAGGGAAAGTCTCAAGGCATGGGAGCCGTATCGGCGTACAAAGGTAAGAATAACATCGCCTAAGGAAATCATTCCTTTGGTAGATGGGCCAGGGGTGATCAATATGTAGAGCTGATGAGGGAATGGTATGCATAGTCATGAAAATGTGTCCTTGGGTCAATGAATCTCCATTTTTGATGGTCATAGGACTTCATGGAAGTCCGACTTATGGAAAACACCATGGGTGACTTGAAGAATTATGAAAACCACCAGGGGTGGCTTGGAAAGGGTATGTGACATCTGGAAAGGGTTTGATGACATATGTATCGACCATGAGTGTGGAATAAAGGCTCATTTCCTACGCATTTGTCTCACTTAAAGGATGGTTGGATCTTGGAACAGTTTAAAGTCATGAAGCTGGAACCTAACCTAGAAGGGAACGA
Source organism: Viscum album (assembly GCA_963277665.1). Lineage (NCBI taxonomy): Eukaryota > Viridiplantae > Streptophyta > Magnoliopsida > Santalales > Viscaceae > Viscum > Viscum album. The sequence goes on from CAUJRU010001600.1 coordinate 89,134, forward strand.
CTTCTCCTGGTTCTCGGTAATCTTGTCAGAGACGTTCTGCCTTATTCAGGCAGGGTTGTGAAAGTGGCTAGTAAACCATAGGTCAGAGGGTTTCTGAACCCCAGGATGGAGATGGGGGCTAAAAGGCCAAGAAGCGTATAGAGAGAAGCATTTCCTAAGAAAATCTTGCCTTTGGTAGACGAGCTAGGGTCGATCAATATGCAGAGCTGCTGAGGGCATGGTATGCATAGTCATGCAAAGGCGTCCTTGGGTCAATGATTGCATTCTCCCGATAGCCGTGCAACTTCAAGGAGGTTTGTGATTCGAGGCCACCAGGGGTGGTTTATGAGAGTTCGACTCTTTCTGAGTATAGAGTATGGTTCATAAAGAGAGGGTGCCTGGATATGGGAGAAAAATCTAGTCTAAATTTTTCGAGAATGGGTGAAGTCATTCTTTCTCACGCTAGTGTGAGACTGTGGTTCGTGAAGGTCTGACCAATTCCCTGAGCGACAGAGAAAAGCCTTCATTCCTTACTGAACCTAAGACAGGTTTGACCATTCAGTTTAACTTCAAGCGGTAAGGATGGCTTCCGTGTAGTTTAACATCATGCGGTAAAGACAAGGATCATTATTCAAGGATGCTATGCAGTTTGTCATCATGAAGTGAGGACGAGGGTATTATTAAAGGATGCTATGTAGTTTAGCATCCTGCAGCAAGGATGGGGGAATTTTTTTTAACCAGTGAAAATGCTTATAGTCGGAGGAATTTCTATGAGTGTTTAATACTTGGTATTTTCATCTTTAGTCCAAGTGGCAAAGATTTTCCATTCAATTTAACGTCATGCGATAAGGATGTAGTTGCAAAGGCTACTCTTGATCTGAATGTAACTGGGCTTGAACACTTTGACATGCCCAAGACGTGGAGAGGGTTTAATGGTGTAAATTGTGGTTTCGGGGATTATTGAACCAGGAGAAATGATATGAGGGCTCTGAGGCCAGTAAGCGTACAGAGCTAGGGAGAATACAGCCCGAGGAAATCTTGCATTTCGTAGATGGTCCATGGGCTATCAATATGCAGATCCGCTGAGGGAATGGTATTCATAGTCATAAAAAGGTGTCCACGGGTTGATAAATTTCCACTTCCAATGGCCGTGAATTGTTATGAGTATCCGCAACTTTTAGGGCCACGAAGTCTGTCATTTGGTAAGAAAATATCTGGACATGTCAGGCATATTCGGCCCTGGTTGCTATTAATTCTTAGAGAGCCCCCTACGCTGATTTATCTTGCATACAGGGGTGTACCTTCAGTCCATGCAGTTTAACATCATGCGGTATGGACAAAGTACTCCTAGTTTAGCGGTCATAGAGCTCAGAACATTGGGTGACTATTGCTGCAGTCACTCGAAGGATAAGTGAGTTACCATGCTCTGATATACTCTGAACAGGGTGGGGGATGAAGGTTGTAAACTGCAACTCTGAGGTTTCCTGGATCAGGAGATGTGGTGTGGGGGCTCTGAGGCCGGTAAGCATATGAAGCTTGGATGAGTATCTCTTGAGGAAATATTTCCTTTGATAGACGAGCCAAAGGATATCAATATGCAGAGCTTTTGAGGGCATGGTATGCATAGTCATGCAAAGGTGTCCCCGAGTCCATGAATTTCCACTTCCGATGGCCATAAATGATTATGAAAACCTAAGATTGCTCAAAGTATAGAGTTCGACATTTCGGGATAATGGTGTCCAAGCATACAAGAATCATATTCATTGCAATTGTCTGTTGAGTCAAAGTAGCCTAGCCCTGGCTTGATGTTCGTTGATGCAAGTCATCATGTGAACCATGAGTGAATACATAGGCTAACCGGGTACGGATACCCTAGAAACATTTGGATGTGAAAAGGGGGATGAACATGTAAACCACTGCGCCATAAATTTCTGGATCGGGAGATATGATATGGGGGTTCTGAGGCTGGTAAGTGTACGGAGCTAGGAATAGTACCGCCCGAGGAAATCTTTCCATTGGAAGATGGGATATGGGATATCAATATGCAGAGCCGTTGAGGGCATAGTATGCATAGTCATTCATATGTGTCCACTGGTCGATAACATTCCACTTCCGATGGACATGAATGGTTATGAAGATCTATAATTACCTAAGTCGTGGAGTCTGATGTATGGAGAGGTTGCATCCAAATGCACAATAAGTATTTCCATCTCATTTTTCCATATATCTTGGGTGGGTCGCGATGAAGTCTGTGCAGTTTTAACGTCATGCAGTGAGGATGAAGTATACACCTTGTGCAGATCTGGTCCATACATGGGGAAAGATGGATTTTTTAAAATCTTCATTTGAGAATAGTTAGCCCAGGATGGGAAACCCTGACGTCACTACACATCCCATGATGGAAAAAATCAAATCACACGTAGTTCCCTGAATTTCAAGAAGTTTAACGCCTTGTGGTAAGGACGAGGAATACACAATGTGTAGGTCTGGCCCGTAAATGGGAGAAAAGGGCATTTTTAACCTCTTATCTGTGCGGTGAGGACGAGGAGTACACCCTGTGCAGGTCCGGTCCATACACAGGGCAAAGGGAATTTTTAACCTTCATTTGGGGATGAATGGTCTAGGGTGGGGGTCCTTGGCGTCACAACGTATCCTGCGAGGGTAGGAATCAAGCCACACATAGTTCTTTACTAAATACACCCCATGCAGGTCTGGTCCTAACATGAGGGGAAGGGGAATTTTTTTAAATGGCTAGGCTAGGATACAGAATCTAGGAATCAATATGTATCCCGTGAGGGCATGAATCAAATTTCACGTAGTTCTTTTGGGAAATACACCCCGTGCGGATCTGGTTCGTATGGGGGAAGGGGGTATTTTTGGCTTCATTTGAGGTGGCTGGGCCAGGGTGTGGAACTCTGGCGTCACTACAAATCCTGTGAGGGTAGGAATCAATCCATACATAGTTCTCTGATGTTCGTGCAGTTTAACGTCGTGCGGTAAGGACGAGGAATACACCCCGTGCAGGGCTGGTCCATACACGGGGGGAGAAGAAATTTTTAACTTTTATTTGGGGATGGATGGACCAGGGTGGGGGACCTTGGTGTCACTATGTATCCTGCGAGGGAATTAATAAAGCCGTATATATTTCTCTGAAAGACAATACACCCCGTGCGGGTTTAGTATGTTCACGAGGGGAGAAGGGGTATTTTTTCTTTTACCCATGTCTGTGCAATTTAACGTCGTGCGGTAAGGATGAGGAAGACACCCCATGAAGGTTTGGTCCGTACACGGGGGGAAATGGACATCTTTTTAATTATATTCTATTTGGGGGTGGCTAGGCCAGGTTAGGGGATCCCGATGTCGCTACGTATCCTACGAGGGCAGGAATCAAGCCTCTCGTAGTTCTCTTTGGAGTATACCCCGTGTAGGTCTAGTCCATACATGGGGGAAAGGGGATATTTTCAACTTTATTTTGTTTGGGAGTGGCTGGGCCAGAATAGGGGATCCCGACGTCGCTATGTATCATAAGAGGGTAGGAATCAAGCCATACATAGTTATCATAAGAGTACCCCCCATGCAGGTCTGGTCCACACACAGGGAAAATGGGATATTTTGTAAATCTTCTTATCTATGCAGTTTAACGTCGTGTGGTGAGGAAGAAATACTCTTAGTTTAGGGTCATAGTGTTTGGACCATTGGGTGCTTGGCTATTTAACATCCTGCAGCTCAGATGATAACTGCTTTTAATTATGCCGGTGAGGACGGAATACTGGACCGTTGGGAACTTGGCAGTTTAATGTCCTACAGCTCAGACGATAACTACTTTTTGTTATACTGGTGAGGACAGGATACTATTAGTTTATGGTCATAGAGTTTGGACCGTTGAGTGCTTGGCAGTTTAACGTCCTGCAGCGTGGATGATAACTGCTTTTAGTTATCCCGATGAGGACAGAATACTCTTAGATTAGGGTCATAGTGTTTGGAACATTGGGTGCTTCACAGTTTAACGTCCTACAGATCAAATGATAACTGCTTTTAGTTATCTATGTGAAATACTTCTTCAGGATTCTCTCATTTGTAGTAGCGGTGGTGAACTTCCCGTCCATGGAAATCTGGTCATATGATCCGTTGGAGTAGACCTCGTGTATAACTTATGGTCCCTCCCACTTGCGCTCCAGCTTTGGAGGTTTCTTTCTGGGTATCATTGGGAACCATAGGACCAACACCAATTCTCCTTTCAGGAAAGACCAAAGATGGACCTTTTTAACGATGGCTCGTGCAATCCGATTCTGGTATTCTTCGAGATGATTCAAAGTGTGCAATCGCTTCTAGTCTATCTGTTCCAATTAACCTAACCACTTTTCTGATTTCTCATCATTGGATAATTGATAAAAAAATTTAATATGGAGCGAGGGTAATTGGAGCTTAATGTGCAGGACCGCTTCTGTTCTGTATACTAATGAGTATGGAGTAACCCGAGTAGTGGTGCAGATTGTGGTTCGATAAGCCCACAACGCATGGAGAAGTTTATCTGGCCATGACTTCTTGTCTTTTTCCACCATTTTATAGAGAATGTTGGACAGGGTCTTGTTGAAAGCCTCTATCTATCCGATGGCCGCTGCATGGTAGCGGGATGAATGGTTATCCTTGATACCATATTCTTGGTATAGTTTCTCCAATTCAGCAGAGCATAAGTTGTTGTCGTTATCCGTCAGTATGGTATGAGGGACACCAAATCAGGTAATGATATTAGTTTTCACAAACCTGAAAATCTTCCTTGCCCCGACTTCCTTACGGGGTACATCTTCTGCCCATTTGGAAAAGGAGTCGGTTTCCATGAGGATATACTTCAGCTGTTTGGCTGTGATAGGAGGATATGGTCCTATGACATCCATTCCACAGAAAGAAAATGGCTAGAAGTACTTGGCCTGATGGAGTAACTCCGGGGGTTGGTGAATGAAGTTGGAATTAATTTGGCATGAGTGTCATTTTGCGGTAAAGGGCTCGCAATCTCGTCCCATTGTGGGCCAATAGTACCCAAGCCTTCGGACCTGATGGGAAATCTTAGACCATAACTCATGTGCTCCACATACTCCGGCATGCATTTCAGTCATGATGGAAGCAGTTTCATCTCCATCAATGCATCTAACGGGAATTCCATCGAGGCCTCATTTTTAGAGGACCTCTTGCTGACCTATGCCGCCATATAGGAAAAATTTCATTTCCCTTCTCCATATTTTCTCTCGTTCAGCCCTGTCTGAAGGAAGTTCTCCCCATTGAATGTATTTTCTTAATGGGGGTTATCCAACCGGTGGCGGGAGCATATGGCTCAGGGATAGGACTGACTTCGTGGATTTCCTCCATCTGGGTCTAGAAAAATGGCAAGACCATTCGGCGGTGGGCAATACTAATGACTGTTTCATCCCAGTCTAGGTCGGCTAGGGCAGTGGCTGCATTAGCTAATGTGCCGGCCTGGGCATTCTGAGACTAGGGAATATAGGTAAATGTTGGTTCTATGGAGAATTCCGCCATTAATCCTCAGATATGGTCAAACAAGGGAATCAACTCCTCATTTTTAATATAATAGTCACCATTGTATCTATTAATGACCAGTTTCAAGTCACCTTTTACCTTAAGGTGATGTACTTGTATCTGTAGTGCAAGCTCCAGGCCTGCAATGAGGGCTTGATACTATGCTTCATTGTTTTTACATCCTTCTGACAGGAGGAAGGAATATGGCAAGACTGCCTTTTTCAGGGACATAAGTATTATCCCTAAGACCACCTTGTTAAATTTGGGATCTTACATCCTCTTCCCGGTTGGGATTCGGGATGCGCCATCGAAGTACATTTCCCATGTTGGGGGCTCCTCTTGAACTGAGAAGATGTCTTCATCAGGTAGCTCATTGTCTTGTGTGGCTTTCCCTGTTGAAGGGTTCTCCACTAGAAAATCTACAAATGCCTGGACCTTGATGGATTTCTGAGGCACAAACCTGATGTCGAACTGTTGCAAGATGACTGCCCATCGAGACAGGTGCCCGGTCAGCATCGGGCGGCTGAGAATGTACTTGAGCAGGTTACTACGCGAGACCAGATAGACTTCATGATGCTACAGATAATGTCGTAACATTTTAATTGTGAAGTCCAAGGCCAAACAACTCTTCTCGATGTTTGAGTATCTGGTCTCTACATCAATCATAGTTCGACTGAGGTAATAGAGACTAGTTTCACTGCCGGCGTCAATTTTCTGCATGAGGAAGGCCCCCAGTAACCGCTCTAGGGTCGTCACGTATAGGATGAGAGGTCTTCCTTCAACCGGGGGCATGAGCACCGGTGGCCTTAAGAGATACTTCTTTAGGCTATTGAATGTCTTTTGGCATTCATCTTTCCATTGGTATGTGACTCCCTTATTCACTAACCTGGTAAAGGGAAATCATTTTCCTACCAGGTTTGCTATGAACTGCCTGATGTAGGCCAGGTTCCCTTGGAATTACCTCAACTCGGTAATATTACAGGGGGGTGGCAGGACGAGGATAGCCTTTTTCTTTTCAGGTTCGAAGTTTATGCCATTATGGCGCGCGACGAAGCCAAGGAATTTCCCTGAGGTAACCCCGAAGGCGCATTTTAAGTGATTCATCTTCAGGCTATGCTACCGAAGTTTGTTGAATAAGGTCTCAAGGTCTGGCAGGTGATTTGAGCATTGTCTGGACATGAACACCAAGTCATCTACATAACGTTCGACGAATATCCCCAGGAATGGTTTAAAGATAGAATGCATGACACGTTAATATGTGTCACCAACGTTCTTGACACCAAAGGGCATGACCCTATAATAGAATACTTCTTGAGGGCCCTAAAGGTAGTGGCTTCTTTGTCTTCATGGGCCATCCTGATTTTTTTATAGCTAGAATAGCCATCCATGAAGGATAGAGCCTCATACATGGCCATTGCATCGATTAACAACTCGGTGATCAGGACCAGAAAATCATCTTTCAAAAAATGCTTATTGAGATCTCTGAAATCAATGCCGAGGTAGATTTTTCCATTATTTTTCTTGACAGGGATGATGTTGGACAAATATATGGGGTATTGGACCTACCGAATGAAGCCTTCATTGATGAGCTTATCAACTTCAGCCTCTATTTTGGCAGCAAGCGAGGGGTGTGTCCTTCTGGTAGCCAATTTATAGCCCTGATGGTATTTTGGAAGACCTAAGTGGTGCGTTGCCTCTTCGGGATCAAGTCCCGGAATTTCTATGTAATTCTCTAGAAAAGACATCCCGATGTTGCCTCAAGAAAGAAGTATATACCTCCTACTCCTTGGGGGACATGGCTGCTCTAACAAGAGTGGGCCTTGGGTCTTCCTCGGTACCCAGGTTTATTTCCCTGATCTCATCCACAGTGGTGGAGATAGCTTCCTAAAAGGTGGGAGGTGCATCCCTGAGATCTTCTTCCTCTTCTTCTCCCAAATCCTCATCTTCTTGATATGACGGGGGGAGAGTTCAAAACACAGGCTCCCACGAGTCTGGAGGCGAGGCGTTGTGGGTGTCCTCTCTCAAGTATACGCCCCCAAACTAAGGTTCAGAGGGCGTTCCCAGATTTTCATACTTGGATATTATGGATGAAGTCACGAGGACAGCTAAGTGCATGTCCGAACTTGAAGCCCTACTCTCAACATGGTTGATGGGCAGTATGTAGTCTCAACCAAGATGTCTGAGGGGGTCCTCATGAACCATTTCTAGACCATTTAAAGCAAGGTTCCAATCGACACTATCGGCCAAAGGCTTATTCTTATTTTTCTTGTAAAACCCGGCGTCAATGTAGTGTGACTAAGAGAGCTCGAAAGGAGCCTTGTCGGTGTGAAATTTCCCACTTTTCCCATTGACGTAGTATTTAATACACTGGTGGTAGGATGAAGGAATGGCCATGTGCTTATGGAGCCACAGCCTTCGAAGCAGGGAATTGAATCCCATGTTCTGTCAGACCACCAGGAATTATAAATAGGCTACAAGGTCTCCAAAATGGGTCTTTAGCTTGATTTGTCTCATCTTCTTCTGTTCAATATTGTCGTAACCAAGCAGAGTTGTTGTCGAGGTTATTAGGTCATTATCATTGTAGCCCATCTTACGCAGTGTCCGTAGGGGAAGGGGGTTAACTCCAGATCCGTTTTCGATAAAGACTTTGTGGATATCTACATCATTTAGTGTGCCGGACACATATAGTGGTGTGATATGTCCTTTCATGATGGCATCTTCATCCTCATTGGTGACGGAAATCACCGCATTGCATTCAGTCGGGGCAGCCTCCATCCAATAAATTTTGGTGGGAGCTACCTCAGATTGAAACTCCTTGGGGCTAAGCAAGGCTTCTATAAGTGCCTCCCTGAGGTCTATTGACAAACTCAAGGGGTCCGAGATCGATAGTTTGGCTGGTACCGATGCTAGTTGCATAAGGATGTCGTATTTCTATTCCAGTGGCTGGTACTTCTCCATTTGAAGGAGAGATTTAGCAGGAAGCTTGGGAGTTATAATACATGATGAGGAGGGACCGGCTATGGGGTCAGATGCCGATGATGTCCCCAGGTTCTAGGGAATCGGTCGGGCAAGTCTGTTTGTGCGCACTAGGTGTCTAGACCCTTGTTCCTCCTCTGATGGGTACCACAGAATGACGGGGGCAGAGTTACCACTTGAGGATGTGGAGGGATATCCTTTCTCCTGTTGAATCCATTGAAGGTCTCTCCCACGGGTTTCTATGATATTGACGGTTTGGGATGAGGTCCAACCATAGGGTTGATTTCAGTCTCGACTACACCTCCCCTGATATCCCCTGCCTTTGCGATTCCTCATCACGGCTCCTCGTATTGGGAACTCTGGTTCAAAACCATACCCTTCATCAGGGTACGATTCCATAATATGGATGACGTTGATCAAACTAATGATTGGATCTTCATCCTCTGACAGGTCAACCTAGTCGGTTTTCCCTGACAGTGCCATTTGGTGGGTCGGTGCCCATGACTCCAAATTTGAGGGCATGAAATCTGACAGAGCCAGGGATAATTTTGGCCTCATTGTGGACTGATCCTCTTGTGATTTCCTCCTCCCTTTTCTATTTTTCTTTGATGGCCATCTCATAGAGGGTTGTGAGGCCAATATTGTCGGCTGTGCAGCATCAGGGGTAGTTGGCGGCAACACTGGCCGCTGTAGTTGAGCTCAGAGTACGCCCTGATCTCGGTTGACAGTCTTCCGAGTCACCCTGCTATCAAATTTCTGCCCCTTCTTGCTGGTGACTTCCTACCACCCCTCTCCTTTTTCGGAGTTGCTGGTAGAAATATATGTCACATGTAATTCTAGTGGTCCCAGCTTGACCTACCTGGAGTCTACCATACTTTACAGGAGGTCTATGAAAACTAAGCATTCCCGAATACTATGCCCCGACATTTAATGTTAGGGACAGTAATTTGGCCTATCATTATGGCTGACTTCTTTAGGTTTCCTTGGCTCTAGGAGGTGGAGCAAGTTGCAATTCATGGAGACGATGAAGTAGTCACGGGCTTGGTCCTCTCAGAACAAGTATACTTTATGTCCTCATTCCTCAAACTGGTTCCTCTTCACCCCTTTTTGATTTTCTCGCCTGGGTGGAGGCGACCACTGATATAAAGGGGGGCTTGATGATTTGGTGTAGGCCTGGGAAGTAGAGAAGGCACAGGGGCTGGCTTTGGCATGACATAGGACCCATCAGCTCTGGCTGCTCTTTTTTCAGGAGCCTGTGAGGCTATTTGGGACTTTAGATTGGTCCGCAGTAGGGAGTCTTCAATTCTCTGGGTTATGTCTGAGAGATGGTGGAAGCCAGTGGAGCATTCCACTAGTATGAGAGGAGTTCACAACTCATCTTGAAGATTGTCGATGCATATAGTGAGCAACTCATCTTGAGGCATTGGCCTGTTCAGAGAGTAGGTCAGACCTTTCCATCTGGTGATGAAATTTGAGACCCTCTCATTCTTCATATGCTTGCATTTCATGAGTTTGCTGACTGTTGTATTAGGTAATCTCAAGATGAAGTGGAACATGAACTACTGTCGAAGGTCTTCCCAGATTTTTATTGATGGGGTTGGCAAGCTCGTATACCAGACGAAGGCGGATCCTTGAAGGGTCCGTACGAAGCATCTGAGTTTCACCGCTTCTTTTTGTTCCAGAGTTCCCATCATAGTGTCACAGTAATATGCAAAGTGAATTAAATGTTATTACATATCTCCTGATCCATTGAAAATACTGAATAAAGGGCTCCCAAAATTGGGTAGAGGAGGCGTGTTTCTCACCCAATTTGGGTAGGGCTTCCGCTCTGGTTGTATCAGAGTGCATCGACCTTCCATTGCTTCCAATCAAGTTGTTAGTACCTCCATGATGTTGGTGAGGCCCTGGTTTACATCCTGTTGGTCCCGGTACTGGGCAAGTGTAGCCTGAGGCATTTCTAGAGGATCTAGCTCGGTTGGTTCCATAGGTGTATGTGACGTTTGTGACACCTTCGAAGGGTTCAGATGCACTAGCTCAGGTTTCCTTCTTGAGTGGAGGGAAGTTTGGGTATTCTTCTGGATCCACATTTAGGTAGTTCGACGGGCCGGCCACCTCGTTGGGTGGGAGCCCGAACCGTGCTTCGTTTTCCAGGGGAAACCTTGGTCTTTGAGGTTCACTTACTGGGAGTTCATGATGTGGCTCCTCTTGGGGTGCGCTTTCAATAAGACTATTCCTCTAGAGTAGCTTGGCATTAAGCCGCTTCAATTCTTTCATTTCCTCTTCCTATTGAGAGAATCTCTCTTCAAGCGTAAGTGGCTCGTCTTTATCAAGATAATGAGGTGGGTTATGGGTAACCAGTCCTTTGTTCTTATCCTTGATAGAAGCTCACAGGGTGAGCAGAAGAAGGTTAGCTGATGGGGCAGCCATGTTTAGTGTGACCCTCCAGTTCCGGGTGTGCACACCTGGTGGTTCGTTGTGAGTCACATCCTGACCGGAACCATCGTCTCCCGATCCATTAGGATTTGCATCATCTTTAGTGTTACCCATGGGGTTAACCTCTATTGCGTTGATGGATGCATATAACATGGCGGAGAAGGATTCATCTTCTGAGTAGGATGAGGATCTCCCGCATATTTTACCGATCTTCCCTCTTCTATCCCGGGATTGCTTTTAGGCTCCTTGAAGAAGGGTGATGCATAGAGTTATTTGATGCGACCTTACGGAATGCCTCCATCTTGAAGGGGATGATGATTTGAAGGACATGATAGGGCGGGAACCTCCTCTTTTAACTGTCTTCCCTAGATGATAGAAAACCGATTCTCATGGGGGAGGTTGTTGTTGAGGACGTAAAAATGCCCCCAGCCATGAGGGCTGGGGTTGTCTCTATTCCTTTGGCATCGAGTCTCTTCCCATTTTTATTGGTCTTACAAGGGCATTTGGTTGTAAAAATTCCCCCATCCCTGCAGGCTGGGGTTGACCATACATTGCGGTAGTGGCTGCATCCATCACTACCTGCATGATCTCACGTTCCCCCATTCGGGGGTGAATCGGGTTTGGTGCTGAGTTCACTCTTGACTCAATCCTCTTCATGGAGGCTGGAAATGACCGCTGATTGGCCTCTCTTAGCCGAGAGGCATGTTGTATGCTCTCGGTGGCTAGATTTAGGATTTCTTGAATGGATTGTTCCCATCAGGCCTAACGTTCCTAGGACTTACTCAAGGCCTGACTCTATTGGGTGTGTTTCCTTATGCGAATAGGGAGACCACTCAATTGTTTTCTTGACGTGATGATGTTTCAAGACACCATGCCGAATGGGTTCTTATGGTCAGGTAGTAGGGTGAAATGCATAGCTCCATGTTCCCCCATCCCCTGATATGGACTCCCGTCGGAGCGTCACCGATGAGGCGACACAACTGGTGTAATGCACGAAGGTAGGCTATCTCCTTGTTTCCTTTAAGCCTCTCGGGTCACTGTTGCCATGCCGAAGGAAGAGATTCTAGGTCGATGTGATGGAGGAGATCTCCTATTGTCTTGACATGGTCTACATTCCTGTCGTTGGGCAAGAAGAATGATTTCAGTTAGTGGAGGGTTGTCCATATATTGTGGCGGATGCCGGGCACACATTATTTTGACAAATCTCTGGGTATGTTGAATTGAGAGGTGGTCGTGGGACAAAACATAACTGGTATATCATCACTGGCCAGCCGTTTTGTTAGGTGAAACATGTTGGCATACTCCTCCACTAGTGATTCCTCTACCTGGTCGACCCAACTGAGATGCTCACTGTTAGTGTGGTTAGAGGTAGTGGGACTGGTAGGTATCAAATTATCATGTGGGCAATTCCGAGGTGGTTCAGATGATGAATGTGGCCTCAAAACATCTCCTGATTGATGAAGGATTTAATTGCCGACTAGCTGGGAATCTGACATGCTCGATCCCGTCCTTCTGAGTGCCTAGGCATACGAGGGATTTTCTGTGCTTGATTCAGTAGGGGGCGGAACTTTCAGTCGATATGATATGTCATCGCGGGGTGGGCCTTCACAATGATGGTTGTAATGGAAAGGAATACCATTACTGCTTGACCCCTCACTGCAAAGAGGACTTTTGCAGTGCACACCCTAGGGAGGACCTCCAAGGCGTGTCGTAGCAAGGGGAGGACCTTCTGGCTGCGTAGCGTTGTTATGAGGAGGGACTTCACAACAACTGCCATCATGGTGAGGATTACCATCATGGTTTGACGTTCAGTGTGTATCCTGGGGAGGACCTTCACGACACACTGCGATAAGGGGAAGACCTTCTTGTTTCTTGGGACTACTTTAGGGAGGACCTTCGCAATAGAGGCTGTGGTGGCGAGGACTACCATCACAACTGCTGAAATGGAGAGGACTACCATTACAGCTACCCCATGGAGAATATATGCGAGGTACACCCTGTGGAGGGCCTTCAGAATGTACCGAAACGAGGGGAGGGCCTTCTCGTTGCATGCCATCTCTACGGGGAGGACCTCCATTATCAAGGTGGAGAGGACTACCACTGTGATATGATGCCCGACTGCGCAGAGTGTCATTGCAACGTAACCCCTAGGGAGGAACTTTAGGGCAGGCCACGACAAGGGGAGGGCCTTCTTGTCACGATGAGACGTCCCTGCGGGGAGGGCCTCCACAGTTGCGACTATGATAGCAAGGACTACTATCATAATCATTGGTCCCACTGCATGGAGAGTGTTTGCAGCGTATACCCCGGGGAGGACCTTCAGGGTGGACCACAGCTAGTGGTGGGCCTTCTTACTGCTCGATCTTCTAGTCACGTGGAGGTTTTCCATTACTCGTATCAAAAGAGGAGATCTCATGATCGATCATTATATGCCTGTGGGGGAGGCCCCACAGGTGCTCTGGGGAGGACCTTCAGAGATGCTGGTAGCAAAATTACAGGGAGTACCTTCGCAACTGCTACTGCTGCTCCCATAATATGGTAATTTGTGGGTAGGGTTATAATACTTCTATATACGCAAGGCAGCATTGGAAACCCCAGCTTCCATCAGAGCGGATTCATGAACCGTTCTTTATTTTCCGGCTGCCTTCGGCACGTTTGGGGCGCTTTCTTACGGGCAATGGGAACCATCTTCTATTGAAAATGGCCTTCACCTTTGGTTACCTATCTAATTGGGTCCCGTGATATTACTGGGATATGCTAACGAAAATATTGACTTTTAGTAGGGATATACGCCTGCTCTGGAGCATCCACCATGATGGACGGGTGTCCCCCAGTTGGAATGAGTGAAGCTTCTTGATCCAGTTTCCCTTGCGTCGTGGTGTATAGCCGGCGACCCTCTTGGGAAGAAGAAGGGATGCAGATCTGCTCTGAGGTGGCTATCTCATCTCTTAGATGAGTGGCCTTGATTGGGGAGACAGGCTCATGGGCCCATGTCCTTACTGATGCCGCTGATGCAATCACATTCTGGCAAGTCTGCAAGATATGATATGGGATCGATACCTTCTCCTCCACCATTACCAGGATATGCAGAGAGTCATCTTTGGATAGAACGGGTATGAAGGCCCATTCCGGTATCGGAGTAGGTATATCTTGCTCTGATCCTCCAGTGGTCAGTAGGTACTGCCAATTCTCTTGTGTCAGGGCAGGTGAACGAATCTTCCCCTAGGCTGAGATTTGCAGTTTTATCTCTCCGTTTTCCACCACATCAGGGTAGCAGACTTTACTTCCATCCATAGGGAGTTGTCCCTGTATATGTTGGTTTCCCACCATATTGAGTCAGTGGCCTTTGTTGGCGGGGAGACGTGCCTTCCTATTAATTTCCGCCACATCTGGATGGTGAGCTTTGTTGATCCCCACCACATTGAGGTGGTAGGCGTCAAGAGAAACTGGTAGGATCTGGTCCTGCAGGAGTTGGGTCGCCACCACGTCGAGTTGGTGGGCTTCACGACCCCAGGTAGAGAGAGGAGCCTACTGGGTATGTGTCGTCCTGCATGAGCGACGAGATTGATGGAGCGCAGTGGGGATGCGCGCCTGCTCGTAGGATGCCACCATGTCTGGATGGTGGGATTTGGAGGAGCAAACAGGTGTATGTTCCTGCTCACGCTATATCTCCGTGACTGGGCAATAGAGCTCCTCCTTTGGGACAAGGGTGATGACCGGTCTGCGGTTGTACATTTTCCTCCCTCGTCGGTTGGTCCGAGGGGCCGGATCTCGGGGAGCGTGGGCCATGATCCTTGGGGCGACATCCTCCTCATCACGGGGATGTTGAGTCGTGGAGTGACCGCAATGACATCATCTTGCATGGGCTTTGGAGCGGAGGCCCTGTTCAGCGGGGATGAAGTCCTCAGTGTCGACCTCATCCGCCTCTGTAAGATAAGGGAGGTATGCATTGTCTCGTTCCGGGAAGAGACTCCCGAAACAGTTTGAGATGGAAACAGGAGCCGGCTGGATATACTTTTGTGGCCCATGCTGGGAGGGCGACCGACGAGTGCTAGCTAATTGGATGGTGTGCATGGCCACCTCCATCGTCGGGAGAGTACCGTTCACATGGTACTCTTGGATCAATGTATCCGAGACCCAGCGTTGAAGATGCTTGGTAGGTGATGGGGTCCTCCATTGGCGAGGAAGTACGGTCATTGAGTAGTTGGAAGCACACGCCTGTGAGTTCCTTCGTGACACCATTGGATCGAAGGGAGTTTTGAATGGTAAATGTAGAACATTTTAACAAATACAAACAGCAAACCTATCAAAGCATCATCTCATGACCCCATGCATAATTAATGACCATGCTTGGCCTTCTATGTGAGTGTAAAGGGGGAATAGGGTGGAATTAGGTTAAATCCATCATGCTTGGTTAAAGATTCACGTTAGGTTCACCATTTTTTTCAGATCGGTTTGAAACACCCAACAGTTCAGTATCCGACGATATGTGGACCTGTTTTCCAAAGGTGGGCGTTCACTGGGCGATTTGACCAGTGACACTTAAGAACTCACATTGTTCGAGAGGATGGGAAGTCGGGCTCATCGCACCCTTTTGGGGGGAATTATTGCCAGTTTAAAGACTCACTAATGATTTAATAAGTATTCATATTCTCGAGAATCTTTGGTTTATACCCAAGCATAGTATCCAAAGAATACTCCTAGTTGGAAATGGTCTGCTAGACGCTGGGGTTAGGAATCATTTAGGCCTGAGGTTTACCATCAACTGTTGGATTAATGACCCTGAGGAGTCTGGGGTCACTGAGATGACACTGATTTAAAGCTTGGTAACCAGGAACTCTGGAGTTTATTGTCATCCAGGGGGGACAGATAACGACTTGAGAGTTTGGATCGAACCCGTGATACAGGCTTCCTATGTATCCCCATGAACGGAATCAGAACCCTCATAGTTCAGGAATATAGTTTAACATCATGAATGATGAAGGATGAACCGACGTGAAGGTGGTCGAATCGACCAGGTGTTGGGATTGAACCTCAGGGAGGCTTCCTACGTACCCTGCCTAGGATACATGGATCAAAGTCCACATAGTTTGAATAGAAGTATTAGAGATCTGATGTGAATGTGGACCCGAGGGTCCGATGGTGATCGGGCTTGAACCTCATGGAGGATTACTACGTATCCCTATGGTAGGGAATCAAAGTCATCGTAGTTCGTATTAGCTTTGGGATTACTCTATGAGGAAGATCATAGTAATGGATTGAGGATTACACTCTAAGGAGGCCCATAGTAAAGGATTGGGGCTTACTCTCTAAGGAGGCCCAGGGTAATGGATTGGGGATTACACTCTGAGGAGGCCCATGTGAGGATTCCAAGGTCGATACTTACTCTAAGCCCACATGTGTCATGCACGGTGTGAGAAACAAGAGGTAGTAGGGACCAGATGGTCACTTCACGAAAGGTGCGTCCGTGGGAAATGTGATGGGTCTTACACGTGGAAGCGGCCAAAAATTTCTAGGCTGACTCCGAGGTGGATGCCCAGGGTGACAAAGAGAAGCGGGAGAGGGACTTGGCCCCAAAGAAGTATGGAGCCGCACCCTTCCCCACTATTCCCTTTCCTTGGCCATGGTCGTGGGGAAGTACGAAGGTTCATGGGGGGTCTTCCTTCTGATGGGTAGTTTGCCACTCCTCGGGTAGGGAAGAAGTTCCCCAGTCCTTTCAAGTGGAGGGGCAGAAAGGGGGCTCCCAGGCTCGGACTCCACATTACCATGGGAATGTTAACCCAAGAATGCTTCGGGAATCCACTCAAGGGCCATAGAAATTCCTTTTCCCTTGCTTACTGTGGGTATGTTAACTCAAAACATTGCGTTGATGCGCCCAAAGGTTACATCACATGGGTCTGGTGGCTTTGGGGGAGGCCTCAGCTTGGGGCCGATGAATGGGCCAATGAATGGGTTTCGGAGGATTAGGGTGGATTGGTAGGATTTTATCCAGATCGGGGAATGGGAACTTCGAAAGATATCGTGGGGCACACACATGTATGAGTGGTGGCGCCCTTAATGTAGGGAGGTGCTACGCGGATGGAGAGGCTGTCCGTGAACCAGGGTGGTCCTCGGACTGATGTGAATCCCATGAACCAGGGTGGTTCGTGGCTTCGGGTTCGACCCGCATACCAGGGTGGTATGTGGAGTAGTCCATGTGAGCAGCGACAGCCGAGGGCAGCGTCGGTCGGGGGTTCGTCAGTCCGGGCTTTGCCTGCATAGGAGGGTGCTACGCGGTGCGACAGATATGAAAAGTGGCATAAACTCCCTGGTCTGCAGGGAGTGCATTTGCGGAGGGGCCATGGTTTGTGGTCTTCTTTTCTTTGTTATTTTAAGTTCATGGTTCACCAAGTTATTATGCATTTTCAGTTCCTTAATAATTCACTTCCAGCTTCATACCTGTTCTGGTTCGCGGACTGGAACTTCACAGTTTGCGAAATCCTAAGCTCCTTCTTTCGAAATGCTTCAACGCGAATCTGGTCGATCTCTCCGAATCCCTTTCCTCTTCCCCCTCAGTGTACTTTTATAGAGTGGGGAAAGAGATGTATCTGTGGTCATACAACACCTTTTGTGGTGGCCCATGACCGAAAACCTGGTTTATGGATCACTCGGTCAATCCGCAACTCATGGGGAGTGCTTCGCGACCGCGTAGTGTTCTGCCTCCATTCTGTGAACGACAGAAGATGTGGTCTGGGCCGGTCGACGCGGTTAGAGGCTGGGGCGGTTCGTGATGATGGACTGGCTCGACGCTTGTACTGCTTCGCGGCCGCGGAGGACCTCTGCCTTTATTCCGCGAACGAAAACTGTCCGCGGAGGGGGTGCTCCGCGGAACCGGTCGCATATCATTATCATTAGACCGGTCTGTAGACTGATTCGTCTAGGGCCATCCTTTGAGTATTTCCCCACATTTCTCAACTATTTTTGGTGTAAGTTGGGTAGAATCTCCCTTGTATTAAAGGGGATTCTTATTCTCCTTTGTGGATTTTTCAAGACCCTACAAGTACCCTTAGATTCCCTTTGATAGAGTACTTCATGCATTTTTGATATGACAAGGGAACCACCACACGAATATAGAGCCATGAACATACCTATAATATATATAATATTTTTTCTCAGTGGAACACCATTAATTTAGAGTCAAAAATGAGATCAGAGAATTGTGTTTCTAACATGATCATTTAGAGGGGTCTCTGTTTACTATTTTATATTCATAGATCATCACACAAGAAACAGACCCATGAGATTAATTTTATCCCAAGAACTCGAGTGTATGTATTAAAATGAGGTCTATCCCAAAACCATTATCAACTAGGGCATCATAGATATCAATATGGTCATGCATTCCATATATATTCAAGGGTATGATATTCCAACATATGAAAGCTTCTAGATTATTCTATATTAATAAAATAACTCTATGACCTTGATGAGAGATGGTATTTTCAAAAATTTAACTTATCTATAAAAAATAATTTCCCCATAAATTTATTCAAAATATCGTTGATAGACTCATTAATGAGACTTCTTAAAACATTGGATTTAATTTATATTGACCTCAAATAGTGATTCCTATTTTTTTAGTAATGTTTTGGAAATTAACATAAAATATATACATTTATTATAGGTATTAGGTTTAGAAAATTTTAAAGGATTTTGATTATGACTAATATTGTTTAAATTTCTTTCTAGTATCACTTTAATATAGTATATATACGATTTATATTTTATTGGGTTATATGTTTGAGAAAAAAATGACAAAGGGGTAGCATGTAAGACTCTCTACTCAACAACATAAGATGAAAATAATATAATAAATCACAATCACTCCTTTCTAGGAACACTGCCTTTTCATGAGATTAAGGATAACACACTTTGTCTATTGGAACAAATCTGTCGACTCACAATAGCTCACTGATATGGGAGAATCCCTTATCATTTTATCGACCTAAAGGTAGCTTAAGTTGATTGGCATTAAATTATTTTTCCTCATCAATAACGAAACACTACTTGCATAGAAGTCTTGATTTGATTCACTTGAAAGCATTGTTCATTTAAAAATTGATGTTGAAAACTATATTTCACCAAGCTCCTTTGTGATGTTCACTCCTTTAAAAAGCAAACCGATATCGCTGAACAAACTGTATTCCCAAATCTCACTGAGTCATCATGGAATACACCATCATTGTGAAACTCATTTTACCATATTATTTAAGAATTGGTCCAGAATAGTGAATTATTTTCATTATTATAAATCTCACATTGAGGATGTGATTCATGAAGCTCTCGACCTCTGTGAATTCAGAGTGTTCCCACCCTTTCTCTAATTATTTTCACTTTTTTTTAAATGATGTGGGTTAGAATCATATATATAGTCTTGACCCTTCATGATGTTTACAAGCCTCTAGAGTATTTTTTATGAAACTCTAAAAACATATTCATGTAGATCCATCACTCATGAATCTATAATGAAATTTAACCCTCTTACAAATCTTCCCGTAGTTCCAGAGGGTATTGTCAACCTATCACTCCATTCACAATTCTTGTCAGTGTTTCTCCACATACTTCACGAATCTCAAACTTTACGAAACATAATATTCAAAAAATTAATGATTTACAATATTTATGATTTGTTTATTCCATAAAACAACCTTTCTAAAATCTAGAATCTTCCTCTGGATTTTGAGCCAAAAATTTGGCAAACACTGGGATGTTTTTCTACCTTCAATACTGAAGTCATATTATACTATAAGATAAAATTCCTTGAGAAATCCACGATCATTCAAGTGTGGATTTCAAATAGTCAAAAACCATACTCCATTTATAGCAAAGGTAAGCCTTGGTTCCAAAAATTAAACTCCAAGCCATGTTTGAGAAACAATGTTGGAAAGGATGGACATAATACTTAACACATAAAATACATCAAAGAAAAAGACTTACTAATTTCACATATGAATTTAAAGGTGTAATTATATAAATTTTTAGGTCCAATGGGATTGAAATATAGAATTATTGAAATATAATAAATTAATAATAAATTCAAAATTCAATTCACTGGTTCATCCATATCGAGAGGATATGCAAAAAACTGATTCATGAATTTTCTATCCACAAAAATAATAAAATATTAATTTTGGGAATAATGTAAAAGATGTCAAGGATTATGAAATTTTCCATTGGTAGAATCTAGACCTTAATATATACATATGAAAATCATCGAACGATCACACAATCTCACTATATGACACTAAAAATAATGAGGGGAAATAAGAATGCCCCAATTCTTCTAATAAATATCACCCCTAAATGTTATAATGTATTTGAGTGTATTGACTTTGGCCTTATATTGAATACAGTATGATTTCTATAATTCATTTTATGCCTTTTAATTTTAATTCTATTTTGTTCATATGTGTTGTTCTATTTTCTTCCACCACTATTTTTCTATGTTCTCAAACCACTGTAATGTACCAATGAGCTATAATAACTATAGATATATGGATATCAACCTTTAGAACGGTCTAAGGGTAATAAATATGGGCTCATTGATTTTATGTGTTTTTTTTAATAATAGATTTCACAAGTTCTATGCAATGGTGAAGCTGATGAGTGGTAGTGGTGATCCAAAATACATTCTCAATGCATACTTTCACATTAATATATTGTTTTTAACGTCAAATACCACCTCTAATAAAATCTCAATTCATACAAAAAATGTTGTGTGGTTTTATAAGAATAATGGTATGTTGTTTCTACCAAGAGTGTGAGTTAGTTTATTAACATGGGTGGTGAGTGATGTTACCCACTCATCAAGGAGAACTAATGGAATTAATAGTATATTTGAGGATACATGAGCTTATTTGTAGTTATGTAACATAGAAAAAACATTGGGTGGTTTTCATATGAATTATATTAGGTATTACCATTTAATTTAATGATAAAAAATAATGATAGATAATGATAGAACCCACTGGAATTCAACATAACGACAAAAATAATTCTTTTTTATCTCAATGTTTGTGTATTCTATATTCTATTTCAAATTTATAAATCCATAATTCAAAAATCCTCATTCATATCTAAATTTTAGAACATAGGAATATAAACAAAAAAATATAAGTACAAGAATATCCAGTCACTAGGCCAAGGTCATTGAGAGATAAACCTTTTTTCATATTTGAATTTTTAATAAATTTATAAAATATTCTTTTAAATACCTCCAAAAATAATGTAAATATCAAACATGGATTCATTTTATGAGATTTAGGATAAGTATTTACTTATTATTTCACAAAATATAATTTTTTGTTGAATAAGTTTTTTACCAATTTTGTTTTTTATTTCTCTATTCCTATATTTTTCTATTAATGACTTAAGAAATATTTATTCCTTGTATTTAAAAATGGACTATCATTATTATTTCCCAATAGAAATGGATTTTGAGTTTATTTATATGGTCAAAAAATCAGTTGATAACAACCTTAATAACGAATAATTATGTCCACAAGTACATATGAATATTATAAACAAATAATAATTCTTTCTAAACAAAATCACCTAAGTAATCAAGTAATATCCAATATTAAAAATTATTTTGAAAAAAAGAATGAAAAGATTATGATATTGTAGAATAACATAAACCTGTAGTAAAGCCCTTGATAATCTCAAATATATCGGTGAATATACAGATTGAAGAAGAAATACAAGAACGGTTTACTTGGGGATCTATTATTCTAGTGTATATTAATTTAGAATAGGAATAGAAATTTTAAATAATTTATGGAAATTTATAAAATTTTAAATTTCCTTTTTTATTTCAATAAAATAGAATATTCTTGTAATCCCCATATTTTGAAAATTAAAAATTATAAGGATAGTTTCCATCCCTAGATTAAGAAGATAAAAATTGAATATATGTTCCAAAATTTAATGAGAATAATTAATATACACTAATTCCCAACCCAATTCAGAAGACTTATGAGAGGAATTATATTCAGATAAATAACTACATGCTAAAAAATATGAAGATACCATTAAATTGAACTTATTTTACTCACATTTTATTCTCACTTCATTTAAATATTCCCTCCATGATACTATAATATAATATTAAGAAATTATTAAAACTATCTTGTTTAAATATTAAAATGAAATGAAGGTATTCTATTTTGGGGATAAAATTTAGGAACCAGAAACCATAAGCATATAAGTGAAATCCCAATAATGTTACATGCACAACAAGATATATAAACTGAAACTAATGATAGTAACTTATTAACATTAAATATATTTTATTTTATTTTTATTGATTATTAAATATATTA
Organism: Viscum album; assembly: GCA_963277665.1. Lineage (NCBI taxonomy): Eukaryota > Viridiplantae > Streptophyta > Magnoliopsida > Santalales > Viscaceae > Viscum > Viscum album. The sequence goes on from CAUJRU010001600.1 coordinate 111,414, forward strand.
TTATTTCTTTTATTATAAAATTAATGATCCAACTACACATTTTCCTACAATTTTAGAAGAATTAGGGGTCATGGAAAAGATAAAATAAGATCTACTTTGGTAACCTACTTAGGTTGAAGAAGGAAATGAAATAAGAGAGTACATACAAAATGAATAACTAATAAAAGTTAAAATAAATTAAAATCCACTACTAGGTGTTGAATTTACACAGGTGGTAGGTTTAATAAGTTTTTCAATAGTTATGGAGTATCTTAATGGATACAAGTTTCATAATATTCATAAATATTTTATGGAGGATTTGAATGAGAATACCTTAAAAGTTATGGTATCCAAATTAGAAGAAAATATGATGTTATAATGTGAAGAAGATGATTTTATAATGTACTCTCATGATTAAATAATATTATGAACTATTATATATAAGGGGAATAATTTTAATATGAACATAACTTATTTTAATTTTATCCAGTTTGAATTCTTCACTAACACAACTCTGGTTGAACACGTACAAAAAATCATTGAAGAATACAAAAAACGAATAATCACATGTAGAGAATACCTATGAAGATACCCATTAATAATACAATGAATAATATATAGAGGGTGTAATGAAAAACCAACATGGGCCTCCAATGTTCAACTTTTATCCCCACATTGAATGCTTTATCACAATTCCTATAAGATAGACATGATGAACTATACGACCCCAACCTTAAACATTGAAAATGTTATTTTTAAAGTCAAGAATAAATTTTATTAGATTTGAGGATATTTATAGTTTATAATTTTATAGAATTAGGCCATCACTATTAAATATATTAATATTACATAAAAAAGTATAGACTTCTAGTTAGTATCCATTTTTCCCTCAAAACATATCATTTCTTATATAAAAGGTTTTATTTTAAATACATATCTTCAAAATTATCATTTTGACCTCATATTTGTCCCTAATATTTTAAAACCCGATGAATAAATTTTAAGATATGGGATATGAATAAAAAGCATATTGAGAAACATATAAAATTATATAATTAAAAATGTTAGTTCATGAATACTTATATAAGATTTTTCATTTTCAAAATTAAAAATTGGTCTCAATATAAACATTTTATTACCTAAGAAATTAATTTTCATGCCCAAATATTTTCACGAAATCAATTCATAATAAATCATGAAGTAAAAAATAAAACTCATAAAGGATTCTTTACATTGATTAAAACCTTATGAAAATTTTTTCGAAAAAATATATAGATTTCACCTTTATTATGTGGCATGTAATTTCCTTTAAATACATGCTCATAAGAAATAATATTATAATATTTAATAAAGAAAATGGTATCATAAGTTTAGGGAAACATTTTATATGTGGAAGTAACCAAAAATGACATAAATATACTTCATTGTAAACATCCAATATAACATCACACAGTAGAAAATTTCCCATGGTGGATTATGTTTTCTCCCCAATCCCATACAGAAAATATCTTGTGAAAAAATAATTACGAAATGCATTAGAGTGAAATCTATGAACTACCATTACAACATGTTTGAAATTATGTGTAATAAAAAATGGAAATTAATAATAAGTCATAAAAATAAGTACTACCAATATAATTAAATGGGTTTCATAATTTTACCTCATATCATAATGAAAAGAAAACATCATAAAGAAGGAAATTGGGAAATAAATATAAGACATATATAACCCCAAAAGATAAAGATATAATAAAATAGGTACATATGTTAGAGATAAATATATATAATATATATGAATTAAATAACATTTATGATAGGTAGAAAGTGATTCAAAGAGGGAACAATCATAACCCAAAGAAAAAGGAAGTTTAGAGAGAGATACTTTATTTATAATCAAAAAATATCTCAGATATTAATGAAAGAAGAATATTTCAGAAGACTATTGGTATATTGTAAATTCTTCATCAAATAATTTAGTGTCCACGATGATGTGAAATTATGATCATGTCAGGTACATTAAAATAATTATTATTTTCACATATTTGGTAAAAGTCAAAATTTCATAATTTGGAAGATGATAATAATATTAAATTGAATGAATTTTAAAAAAAAACTTAACATGGGTAAAAAGTTATCTAAAAAATCATTGAATAATAAACAATATCATTCCTTATTTTATTTATAAAACATATATATGGATGAAAAATATTTAGAAAATAACTGTTTAAAACATTTAAAACAAAAGTTTTAATATAAACTTCCCATTACGTAAAAACATAAAAAGATTCTAATTAAAATAATTTTAAATGATGTAAAATATGGTAAAAATGAAATTTAAATCCCATTTGGGAATAAATATGATCATTATTGGGTTAAATTGAAGAACACAGACATAGAATAAAATATTTGTAAGGGAAACATTAAAAGACACTTTTAAAAATTAATCCCCTTAACATGATTTTGATTCACCATGTATGTTATTTATCTTACTAAATAATTAAAATATTTTAATTACTTAACTTTTTAATAAAATTTTTCTAGTTTAGTTCCATTTTTTCCTTGTTTATTCAATTACAAATCCAATTAAATTCCCATCAAACGTTTTCATGATATTGAGATTATATTTCAAAAATGGATTTGGTAGGTTGACTATGGTCTTAGAGATCATTATTTAAACATCTAAATAATAACAATTATTACATAATTATATTTTTTATATCAACTACACTTTTTAATGGAATAATTAACAATGGTTTTGAAAATTTTATTATGTTAAAATCATAGAGATGGTAGGATATACATGCATACGAGTAACATTTCCAATTTTCAATGTTCATTATTAACAAAAATTAAGTATTATTTTAACATTAATGAATAAAAATAATATCATAAATTCCAGATTATTTATTTAAATATACATATATATATATCATCCATGTTTTTTGTGATGAAAAATGTATCACATCACTCTGTAGTGGTGGGAGTCCAACACACACATGAATAAAGATATAATTTTCACCAAATGGAATGATAATAAAGTAAACTATATATTATATTTTAAGAATGATAAATATTTCAACATTATATTATATGTATATACACTTATTCCATCATTACATACATACATAATAAGGGGTGATAAAAAATGGGTTACATAGGTTTGTGAGGCAGTAGTCCTCCATACACACAGACGATGGAATTATTTTACATTCAATGGTAGAGGAGATATATATAGGTCATTTCCTAAAAAAACTCCTTATATTGAATATAATGATTTTATTATTTCATATTGTTTGAATAAATTAATATGGACCTAGAAGAATATCTAAAACCAAAATTCTTAATTAAGAATAATACCTCTTATTCTGATAACCTCTTTAGGATTGCAACAAAATCCTTCCTAAGAAGATTTTATAATCCTATAAAGGACTCTACGATTTTTTTATTATAATAAAAGAATGTATTTTGGTCAGAAACTTCCCAAAAAAATTATTTGTGATTAAAATTGAAAAGAATGTTCCCTTTTATAAGTGAGAGGGAGTAAAATTTTTGTAAATAACCAAATATATTCATTAAATTAAGGTAAATCAAAGGCCATGTGCCTTCAAAATTTATATATAATACTTTATAAGAAAAACATGTTCTATACATACCCCCATGAATAGAGAATAACATCTTCTTAACATGTTATTCCCTTTAACTTTAAGGGAACTTAGATCTAATATTTTAGTTTTCACTGCAATAACTTGTTTTTTCACCTAGGTAATTTTTTTATTATGTAAACAAATGTGACGTATTAGAAAATTTGGACCCAATGATTTATTATATGAAATTAAATTTATAAAATAAAAATCATTTGTGTGTGGAAAATTAAATTTAAGACAAGCTTATTTAATATGCAAAATACCAATTTATCATTAAACACAATAATAAAAATTTATATATTAATGGGATAATAATGTTATAATAAATGAAAAAATGACTCATAAAAAGAAAATGATTTAAATTTTAATCCATATTGAAATAAGTAGGTCTAATTAAATATTTTTTCTTAAATTTTAATCATTTCATAAAATATTATTTATTCGAAAATATAATTAATGTCAATTTTGAAAATATTCTTTTAATTTTTCTTTAAAATCATCATGAAAAATATAGAATTAAAATATATTATTTTTAAACCTATGGAAATTTGTATATTTATCTACCAAATTTAATTAATATAATTGTTTATTCAATTTAAGTTAAATTTAATATTCTTAGAATCATTTAACTAATTTTTCTATTAATTTAATAAATGTTATTTCAATACTACATCAGAATTTATGACACTTATATAACTACTAAAATTTATAAATAAATTAACATATAAAAAATTTATATTACTTAAAAAATTTACATTAATATTTATATAAAATATGATTTTTCTCTATGTGAACAGAGAAGATATATTTAATTACAAGAAAAAATCATTTTTTATATTTATTTACTTAAATAATTATATAGGAGACTTTCAAGGAAAACTATCCCATAAAAAATTAATATCAATTATAAGGTGTTAAGGGTTCAAATAAATTAATCCAATAAGATTTAATATGAAAAATAATGGCATTATCACTAAGTTTTATCCTAATTTATCCCGATTTACCATTTTAATAAGGTGATAACTTTTTACATATCTTTTTCTAATCAATATGAAAAAAATAAATTTTAACCTTGTTAAATAATATTAATTATGATGATCTAAAATATTAAATATATTTTAATAAATTTAATCTTCTATAGGTCGTATAAATTAACTCTCTAACAATCTCGCAAATTGTAATTAAAAAATGTTTCATCTAGAAAATTCATTTTTTAAGGAAAATATGATTAATAAAATCAATAAATATAAATATTTATTATATTAATATAAATTCATATATATATATAGTAATATTAAATCTATATCATTCATCACTATGTGTTATTTTAATTAATTAAAATGAAAAAACATAATGCACTTAAAAAGTTCATAAAAAAATAATGTGTTTTAACCATAAAAATAAACCTACAAAAAAATAAGAAAAATCAGTTATTCATAAAAAATTAGTTTGATTATTATTAATGAAATACATAAAATAAAACTTTAATACCTAATAAAAATTATAATTGGTCTTTAAAGTACATTATTTAAATAAAATAAAAGACAATTTTACAAAATTCAATTGGTTCCACTATGCATTGAAAAATAAGTAATTTCAGAAAAATCCCAAAATATAACCCATAGATAATTTTGATATTATTATTTCAAAATTTTAGTTCACATAATAAAATAAATTTTATAGGTTAATTATATTGTTTTGTAATTATAATCAATAAAAGTCAATTTTGAATAAAATATGTTTTCGATGAACAAAATGACTTTTCAAAATATTGATTATTTATTTATGAAAAAATTACAAAACAATTTATATTTAGTAGGACCATAATATATATTTCATGACTATTTTACCAACATTCATACCTTTTAATTTAATGTTTAGGTCATAAAAATAAAATTTAAAGAATAATATTTCATGGTTTATTTAGGCATGGTGTTGCATGTTGTATATGCTATCGAACATAGATTTATATTATTAAAATCATTGTGTGTTCAAAACATTATCTTTATAATAGAGAAAAGGAAGTATAATGGTAATCTAGAATAACCAAAAACTACGTATCCTAGTAGGAAAATTTATTTGAAAGTTAAAATATAGACATATAAGAATTGCATAATTTCCAAATAATGATTCAGAGTGATTTGGATCATTGATCCTAATTAAGTGAATGATCATGATAAAGTTAACAACCGTAAAACCTTAAACCAAACATGATTGAAAAGACCACCGATTCATCAAAAATGATAGTTAAAATGTAACATTTTCATTTCAATAACCTTTTCTTAGAGTGGAAGGATTATGTATAATCTAGACTAAGAACATAAAGAAAATTTACTTAAATGAAAACAAAATTCCATCATTTAATAAATATCTACCACAATATCACCTCTCTCACATAATTATGAATATTGAAGATTATTTCTATATTCATGAATCACTAAAGTAATCTTCTAATGGAATTATTATTTCCACAAAGGGATAATATTATATTCTCTTTATCTTTAAATATTAAATAAACCGAAATAATCAGTATAATATCATTATAAAAATGAATGAACCATCACATAAAAAAATACACCATTAACCAGAAAATATCTAATAATAAACCCAAATTTGATCTTAGATCCTTAGATAAATAACTAAACTTAAGATTATTTAAAATATTCTGTAGTAATATTGAAACCCAAAGATTAGAATGATTTGACCCCATTTTCTTCTAAGATAATTTGATATTTATCTCAAAAAACATCATTCAGTATTATTGTCTCATAGTGGTAATGTATATTCCCTAATTATATAATCAATGTGATATTATTTTAATTTTTCTAAATGAACCACATCAATATATATAAAAAAATCTGGGATTTTCATAAATAAATATCACATATTTTTAGATGAATATTCAATAAATTTCAAAAATGCATTCTTAACAACCCTAAATATTTAGTGTCACTGGAAACTAGTTAACTAAGCATATTATTTAATGAAATTTCATAAATATCACCCTTATGTATCTTCTTATTTTTTACTCTTCATAATTATATCCTACATAAAACATTTCTTCGTAAGCTAGGTAAATGAAAAATAAGAAAGTGTGAGATTAGATTATCATTAAGGGTGAACATGGAAAATATTAATCTATGAACATATAAAATAATAAGATTAGCATAAAACATGATATCAAGAAAATAACTTAAATTTTTAATACACAATATATCATAGATCATAAAGACGGTTCATGGAATAAAAAATTATCATTATTATATACATGATTCATAAGAGAGTGAAATAATTTTAATTTCTTACGCATAAGCTCAGGTTATAAAAATATGGCACGAATATATTTATCGAAACCATTTAATTTTTCAATGTTAACTACCAAGACCAAAAAACATAGTAGATCAGCCCTTATAACTAGCCTTACATTGTGGAATAATCCCATTACCCTATTTCCCAATATTGATCAAAGTCCTTAGCCAGTTTACATTTTTTATCAAGACCATCAGGTTTTTTCCTATTTTTATCTCATGAGATATAATGCTTCACACAATTCATTGGAAGGAGATATTGGTTCCACCCATCCTTGGTTATAATATGACCACTATCCTTCGTTATAACATAATCAAAATCATTGGTTATAACATAACCACTATTATATAATAAAAACTATACATAAATGTGTCACAATACCATACAATTTCATCATATAATGACCTATTAAAAGAAAAGGGTCTCATAAAAATTCTATCATTGTATAACCAATATAATGTAAATGGGTCTCATAATCCTCCAATAAATTCATCATAGCATAAACCATGAAAAAATAGCAGGTTTCCAAAAAATCTCTTAATCAAAATCATAAACCATAAAGATAAAGAATATGATGGTATAATGGGATAATGTAACTAATAATTAATAAGTAACATCAATAGGTGTAATATAAAATGGAAAATTATTTTGAAATACCAATGGGAACATTTCGTGAGAATAATAGTATTTCCACTTTAATAATAAAATTTTAAAAATAAAATTTAACAAAAAAAATTTATAAATCGCTTTTATTGAAAATAAACATGGAAAATTATAAATTAATAATTCAATCATTTATTAGTCATGATGGTTTAGATTATGTTCATGTTATACACATTTAAAAAACATTCCTTTCACATTTCATTATAAACTAATAGGCCCTTTTTTGGAAAATGACATAATGATAAATTTAAAACCATTTTTAAGAATAAAACATGGGTAAAAATGTGTTTAAGATGTCATTGGAGAATATTAAAAACATTATTTGATTTTTTTAGAAACATGTATATGGAAGAAAAATAGTTTTCACTAAAGAATGAAATTAAGTCATTTTTCATAAAAACATTATTTTAGTATCTTTTATAATTTAAGGGAGAAAAATGAAATTAAAAAAAGTATTTTAAGTAAATAAAACAAATATACAAAATAAATGTGTTTCTTAAGAGATATATAATAATATCTCATCATTTGTGGCATATCATAAACAACCTCGTCAAATAATTATATAGTGACTTTAAAAAATTAGAATTTAAAAGTATTTTGAATTGTAATACCCATGAATGAAATAAAATTACATGTATATTTGTATCCTATAATTATAATGATAATTATCATAAAATATATTCGTGGTTACAATATACTCAACACAAAATAAACATTTGGTTTATAAGGCATGTTTCCCTCAAATATAAAAGTGGGATGAAAATCCCTTACCACTTTGGTAATGACATGAATTGTAAGCCCAATTAAAAGATAAAATAAAATTAATCAAAAAATATCATTAAAAAAATTATATCTATGATATATCATTTTAAAGGGGTAGTATATACACAACCCAAAATAAATGAGTGGTTAATATGACATATGTCTCCTAAAAATAAAAATAAATATTAGAAATCCATTACTTTAAGTATCAACGTCAATTTTACATGTTCAAAAAATCTTTATAATAAAAATAATACTCTATTAAATCTTGAAAATAACCCTAATGATGTATATTATACCTTATATTATTTAATTATGTCCTTTTATGACCATTTTATTAGTAAATCTTTGTTAAAGTCTCATTTTGTGTAGAAATTTCTTCTTTTTTCATTTGTTTTGGTTTCATTTTTTTGATAATTATATTTTTATCAGGGAAAAATCATATATAAAATATTAAATATGATATAAATATCATATAGCCTACTTCCATACCCAATGCATTTGAGGTTATAACATAACTACCCATCCTGGTATTCATGGCACCAACCATCATAAGGTTTATCACATAACCACCCATCAAATGTCCAAGTACCATTATAAAATCATAAGTCATAAAACAAATATAATGGAAAGAAAACATTTCCACATTTCAATCACAATTTATCACTTCAATATATTGACATAACAAATCCATTATCAAATAAATTTTCAATAACAAAATATATAAAATAGTATATGGTATTTATTTCATTTTAAAAATATTGCGGCTTGTTGAGGAAGCCAAATACCAAATAATACTCGCGGTGGCGGAAAGGATGTTGTCACCGTGTACATTAAAAGAATCATTCCTTTTTTTCATTTAGTAAAATGATTCGTAGAAAAATATTCCCTTTGAATGAAATGAAAAGTCAAAGGTGTTTTATACAACGTATAAAATAAACTCTTTTATTAGAACAAAATATGCCTCCATGAAAGGAGATTGAGATGAAGTTCCATACAAAGTCATTATCCATAGTTTAAGGATAAATAAATTACATAATTATGTGTGAAAAATATAAATACACCCAATATTAGAGGATATTAAGTGTAAAACAATCATATTTCATCCACACATATTCATATTATGATATAATCAAGAAGTATTGGTTTAACCCAAAGAATTGATATTGGGTTAAGAAATTCCCTTACAGAAATTCGACAGCCTAATGGCATAACATTAAAATTCATAAAAAGAGTTGGTGAGAGAGAAAATGGAATCTCATCACTTGTACAAAAAATTTACATCAATAAGGATATATAATAACATATCCCAACATAATAATATGTAAATTAAAGGATACAACAAAAAGGAGTCTTTTAAAAAGAGGAGGGTGAAAGGTTCCCTTACCGATTTGGTATCTTACAAAACATAAGCCACATGAATGAAGGATCATAAAATGAAGATGTAAATACCCATATATTGAATTATATTACCTAATTAATATACTCATGGGCAGTATATACACCACACATAAGTTAATAGTGGAAAATGTAGCATGATTCTCACGGGAATTAAAGTGAGATGAAAAATACCTTACGAAAACTTGGAAGCCTAACGACGCCACTTAAAACTTCCAAAAATGGATTGAAGATATCAAATAGGGTCTCTCATAATATGGACATTAAATTTAATTCAATATTCATATAAAATAACATCCCCTAACATTAGAAAGATGAGCTTAAAAGAAATGACAGAAAAGAGAGTACTTAAAAAGACAGAGAGAGGTAGGATCCATTACCTCAAGTCCGACTTTTCTTCTTCGTTTCATTATATTAATGAATAATAAAATTTGGTAAATTTATAATTGATTAAGGAACTCCTTTAAATATTATTATTCATTTCATATCACATATTATAATTTTATAATAATTTGTTAATAATGTGAGTTCACATCAGACGTTTTTGTCGATGTTCGGTACATGAGTCAAAATTGAACTTGTTGGAAAAGAATTTTCCATGTAGTTATAGGTAAATCATCTCCAGAATAGTATTAATTATTTAAATATCATATATATCCAGTATATATTCATTTTATACTGTTCCATAACATTTGAAGATAAAAAATTAAATACACCGTTCATGGAGACGGTAGGCCGTAAGTACGCATGAACATTACTTTCATTTCTTTGGAACATTAATGGAATTAAAACTAGATGAGATATATATATATATATTATAATTCCAGTATAATATATATTTTATATAGGTCACATAAGTTCATCAATTTAATTCCTTATACATTCCATGTATTGCATGAACAAGTCACATCAATTGAGGGGGCAATAGTCCACACTTCCTCAAATAAAATTATCGCATTTGCACAACATGTAAATCATAAAAGTATGTATTAAATATAAAATACAGAAGCATATAGAGGAAATAAATATAATATATATCATAAATAAATATAGTTCCAACATAATTTACACCATTTTAGGTGGTAGGAGAGGATAGAACAATCATTGTTTCGTGAGGGAGTAATTCGCCATCCACGGAAATAGTATATTCATTAACCATTAGATAGAGGTGTGTGTATGTTTAGATAGAATACTTCTCATAAAAAAATACTGGTATATTTAAGATACTAGTTTTGTTACAAAATAGTCTAATAGAAAGAGTTTAGGTGGTTGGAGAAACAAAATAAAACAAAATAAAATATGAGAAGACATTGCCTTCAAATCAGATAACTCTTTTTGATTTGAGCTCAAAGGCTTCCTTGAAAGACTTCTTCCTAAAGTGAGTCTTCTAGGAGTACGAGAAGGATGTGGAGAGACAATATGAGTGGATTTTGGTCTAGCCAAAGTCTTGAGAGGTGTGGGTAAGAGGGTAGAGGTTGGGGCCTTTTATAAGAGGGAGGAGGGGCACACTTGGAATGTCATGAATAGTTACTTTATTATAAAATTATTTTCAGATATTAAAGGTCCCAAAATTATATATTTTGAGTATAAGGTGATAAGGGTTCTAAATCCACCCATCCAATAGGTTTTTGACAAGATTATGTCTTAGAGTTTACATTATCTTCTCATTTTATATAAATCATTCATTAAATAGGTAATCGCTGCATCATCATGGTGTCATAAAAAAATTAATTTATTTAATGTCTAAAAATTATAAAAAAAATACTATGATATAAGAAATATTTTTAAATTTATAATGACTTTTTATAGTAGAAATATTACTTGTATAACCCCATGTAAAAATTGTTTTAGTAAAACAATACATGTTTGTGACATTTTTATTTTAACTTTAAATAAAAAGTTATTAATGTCTTTTTCTTACCCAAGTGGCTCCATGGGGTCCCAAATTTGACCCATGGATTGTCTTGGCCGGCCCTGACTCATCCTATAAAGGTAGGACATGTGTCAAGGTGATTTTATATTATTATAACATTATCTTTACCTTAAATTACACTAATTACCTTTAATCGCGATTAATAAAACTTAGAAGTTTCTATTCACCAAAAAAAATTCATCCTATTAAACCACATTTTACATCCTAATGAAATCCATGTATGTCGGATTTTTGAAATTAAAATCACAGATGTGGTAAAGATTAATTTAAATGAAAAATTAGTTTTTAACTACCACTTAGTGGTTTCACTATTCCTCAAAAATTGAAGTTCTTTGGAAAAATACCAAAAATTCACCCTAAGCTATATTTGATATTCTGAATTCCAAAATGATGTCTATTTTACAAAATTCAAAAGATATATGTTGCAATAATCAATTCAATAATTAATTCCCATTGTCAAAACAAATAGCATGTTTTTAAGAAACAATATCTATTAAATGGTTGACACTAGTTTAAGTCCAATTTCAATGTGAAATTAATTCTAATGACCACCATTGGATTAAATAGTAAAAATATATTATAATAGAACTTTAAAAACAATTCAAAAGATGATATAATCATATAAATAAATTAGATTAAAAAGATGTTTTGAATTAAAATAAACATTTTTCACTTATTCATTAAAAACGAACTTTATTTAAAAAATAACAAAAACATGCACAAAGTAAATTTTGATGTCCCGATTCTAAAAAAGGATTTTATTTAGTCCAATAGAATTTATAAGAGTGACCAAAACTATTTTTAATGTGGTTTCTCCATCAATAGGTGATAAATCAACCTTTTAGTGAATATTAGAGTATCTATGCCAAAAATTGAATTCTTTACTTATTTTAAGCCGTTATCTTTTATTGGATAAAAATAAAAACATTTAACAAACATATATAATAATATTATAGTTATTTTTATTCATTCCCTCCACTAAAACAGCTACGTGTTAACTACCATTTAAAATAATTTTATTATATTATTAGTGTGCAATGTATGATTTCAAAGAAACTCGTTGTTGCGTATCAGGTACGCTATCGAACATAGAATTCCCTTTAAAGTAATATTAATATTTTATTCAAAAATATTAATAAATATGAAAATGTCAAATTCTTTATTTTCCTGGGATGTTACATCCTTCCTCCCTTTTGGGAATTGCATCCTCACAATTTTAAAATTGGGCTCGGAAACTTCATTGAAAACCCCACATCGGAAAAGGAGTAAATTAAACTTTCACTTTAAAAGAAAGAAAGGGAAGTACCAAGGTCACCCGAGCTAACCCATACTAGGTTCCATATAGGAAAACATGAACACGAAAGAGAAAACAAAGGGTCATATTCTGATGGAGAGTGATAGAAAACATGATTAGGAGAATTTTAACCATAAGAAAATCACAAACTTGTGATAGGTTAAATGGTATTTGATTCCCCAGTAGGAAAAGTTAACGGACAACATTTTTGTTTTAAGTTACTTTTAATTAAAGAATTTATTTATGAGATTAACTAAATACTATGGAAACATTCTTACTTTTCATGTAGACTTTCATCTCTTACTAGATTTCGTACACAAACTCATATTTTCTCCAAAATATGAGTATTTAGGATGCTTTGTTCACTTTAAGAGCGCTATAATCAACTTCTATAGAATCCACTAATCCATAAAAGAGAACTATATATTTCCCATGTCTTTAGAGCCTTAACAAAACCCAAATTGTTAGAACAATATCACATAATCCACAAAAGGTTAATCCTTTATAAAAAGAGAATCTATTCTTAATCTCTAAAATTTGTCCAACAAAACCCAAAGTTCAACGATGACCATTCGATAAACAATTTGTCCATAAAATTATTCAAAGTAAACCAATCTAAGAATGAAACCGAAATATTTGAAGGATTTAATCACATAGTCTTCCAAGGTACAAATTAACATTTATCTCCAAATAACATCAGTTTCTCTTAAAGTCTCATATTGAAAAGTAATTAACCTAATCATATATCCTCCATGATAGGTCAATATTTTCCTAGATAACCCAAAATCAACATATTCTTGATTCATAAAATTATATAACTAAAAATTATTTGACATACTAATCAGGGACTTCACGTAGTCCAGTGGTAGGTGATAAATACCAGTCATACTTTGGTTGTGAGTTCGATTCCCACAGCTTTGTCCAATACGACGGGTTGTCATACGGTCTGCGTGTTGTACTTTTTCAAAAACTATATAATTCTTAAAACATTCCCCAAAAAGAGATAAAATCTTCAAAAATAACAATAACATAATTTATCCTCAAGTTTATCTAATGCCTTTCATTTTCCATCATAACAAATAGTAACCCATAATTACCTCAAAATTAAGGATCATATAAACCCTAATGGTTACCTATATAATTATTACCTAAACTTCCACATCGAGTTGGTTATCTCGTACATGATGCATTAGAGAACTTACCAAGGTTCAAGTGGTTAATCATGACTCCTGATAGTTGGTTTAGAATAACCACAATATTTCTCATTGAATCCCCCATTTCATCCATTTTCTTAATTAGAGAACCACCACAGTTTCCTTCAAACCTGTTGTCACTTTGGTGCCTGCTAGATTCATCCATTCACTAAACCAAAAGGCTAGTGTGAGTATATCATTAGAATCATCATATAATACAAAGATATAATTATTCATGTTATCTTAAACTCATTCACTTTATCTAATACTATGACCCTTTCTAAAATCCTAACCATTATGGTAATGTCACTTGTGCTTAAAGGATACCCTAACCTCTAAATTTATCTAAACCAAACTCTGATACCAACTATAAGGACCTGGACTTAAAAAATTACATAATCTTCAATTAAATGAATAATTCACATTGGGGATCTTTTCAGGTTTAGAGTTTTAGAGAATTAGGACATAACTATTACATCTCAATAGATTACAAAGTAGACACTTCTATATTGTTTCCTTTTTTTTACAAAACATGAACTCTTGAAAAAAAGAGAGTCATGTATAGTTCCTTGTATAAGATATCAAGACATTCCCTTGATCCCATCCTTGACCCTATTCTACATTATGTCCGGTGAAAAACATTTCAAAAAACATGGGGTGAGAATAAGTAGCTCAGTAAGGGATACACAAAGAAGGAAAACTGTTAGTTTTTCAAAACATCAAGTAAACCATGAATAATTTGTCAAAGTAATACTTTTCACATTTAAGAAGTATTAAATACTTTTCACTGAATAAAGGATCATTACTTACCCTTTTGTAACCAAAATATTTCCATAAAACCCATATAAAGAACACATAACATATAAATGTAACTTTGGACATAAACATATTTAAATGGAATAACCATATAGTCGACTTCCACACATATCACTAAATGGAATAGCCATATGGCCGACTTCCATACACAATGCATTAGAGGTTATAATGTAACCACCCATCCTGGTATTCATGGAACCACCTGTCATATTGTTTATCACGTAACCACCCGTCAAATGTCCAAGTACCATTGTAAAATCATAAGACATAAAACAAATATAATGGAAAGAAAACATTTCCAAATTTCAATCACAATATATCTCTTAAATACATTGAAATAAAAAATCCATTATCAAAACCATTTTCAATACCAAAATACATAAAAGAGTATATGGTATTTCTTTCATTTTGAAAACATTGTGGCTTGTTGAGGAATCCAAAGACCAAATAATACTCGCGGAGGTGGAAAGGATGTTGTCACCGTGTACATTAAAAGAAACATTCATTTTTGTCGTTTAGTAAAACGCTTCGTAGAAAAATATTACATTTGAATGAAATGAAAAGTCAAAGGTGTTTTATACAGCGTATAAATGATACTCTTGTATTAGAACAAAATATTCCTCTATGAAAGGAGATTGAGACGAAGTCCCATACAAAGTCATTATCCTTATTTTAAGGATAAATCAATTACATAATTATGTGTGACGAATATAAATACACCCAATATTAGAGTATATTAAGTGTAAATAAATCAGGGTTCATCCAAACATTTTCATAGTATGACATAATCAATAAGTATAGGTTTAACCCAAAGAATTGAAATTGGGTTAAGAAGTTCCCTTACAGAAATTCGACAGCCTAACGACGTCACATTAAAATTCCGAAAAAGAGTTTATGAGAGAAAAAATGGTATCTCATCACTTGTAAAAAAAAATTTACATCATTAAGGATATATAATAACATATCCAAACAATATAAGATTTAAATTAAAAGATATAACAAAAAGGATTCTTTTAAAAAGAGGAGGGTGAAACGTTCCCTTACCAATTTGGTATCTTACAAAACATAATCCACATGAATGAAGGATCATAAAATGAAGATTTAAATACCCATATATTGATGTATATTACATAATGAATACACTCATGGGCAGTATATACACCACACAAAAGGAAATAGTGGCAAATGTAGCATGATTCTCACTGGAATAAAAGTGAGATGAAAAATCCCTTACGAAAACTCGACAGCCTAACGACGCCACTTAAAACGTCCAAAAATGCACTGAAGAGATAAAATAGGGTCTCTCATCATGTGGACATAAAATTTAAAGTAATTTGAATATAAAATAACATCCCCCAACATAATAAATATGAGTATAAAAGAAATGACATAAAAGAGAGTATTTAAAAAGATAGAGAGAGGTAGGATCCCTTACCTCAAGTCCGACTTGTCTTGTTCGTTTCTTTATATTCATGAATAATAAAATTTGGTAAATTTATAATTTATTAAGGACCTTATTTAAATATTATTATTCAGTTCATATCATATATTATAATTTTATAAAAATTGGTTAATAATGTGAGTTCATATCAGACGTTTTTGTCGATGTTCGGTACATGAGTCAAGATTGATCTTATTGGAAAAGAATTTTCCATTTAGTTATAGGTACATTATCTCAAGAATAGTATTAATGATTTAAATATCATATATATCCATTATATATTCATTTTATACTATTCCATAACATTTGGAGATAAAAAAATGAAATACACCGTTCCTGGAGACGGTAGGTCGTACGTACGCATGAACAGTACTTTTATTTCTTTGGAACATTAATGTAATTAGAATTAGATCAGAGATATATATATATATATATTATAATTCTAGAATAATATATATGTTATATAGGTCACATAAATTCATCAATTTCATTATTTATATATTCCATGTATTGCATGAATGAGTCACATCAATTGAGGGGGCGGTAGTCCACACTTCCTCAAATGAAATTATCGTATTTGCACAACATGTAAAGCATAAAGGTATGTATTAAATATGAAATAAAGAATCATAGAGAGAAAATAAATATAATATATATCATAAAAAGATATAGTTCCATCATAATGGCCGACATGAGAGGTGGTAGGAGGGGATAGAACAATCATCGTTTCGTGAGGCAGTAATTCGCCATCCACTGAAATAATATGTTCTTTAAACATTAGACGGAGGTGTGTGTAAGTTTAGCTCGAATAATTCTCATAAAAACAACCTAGTATGTTTAATATACTGGTTTTGTTACAAAATACAGGAATAAAAAGAGTTTAGGGGGTTGGAGAAGCAAAATAAACAAAAGAACATAAGAGAAGACATTACCTTCAAATCGGATAACTCTTTTTGATTTAAGCTCAAAGGCTTCCTTGAAAGACTTCTGCACAAAGTGAGGATTCTAGGAGTATGATAGGGATTTTTAGAGACAATATGATTAGAGTTTGGTCTAGAAAAAGGCTTGAGAGGTGTGGGTAAGGGGGTAGAGGTGGGGGCCTTTTATAAGAGGGAGGAGGGGAACTCATGGAATGTCAAAAAAAGTTACTTTATTATAAAATTATTTTCAGATATTAAAGGTCCCAAAATTATATATTTCTAGGATAAGGTGATAAGGTTTCTAAATCCAACCATCCAATAGATTTTTGACATGATTATTTCTTATATGTTAACTTAACTTCTCATTTTATATAAATCATTCATTAATGAGGTAATCACTACATCATCATGGTGTCATAAATAAATAAATATATTTAATGTCTAAAAATTATAAAACAAATACTATGATGTAGGAATTATTTTTAGCTTTCCAATGACTATTTATAGTAAAAAATATGACTTGTATAACACCATGTAAAAATTGTTTTAGTAAAACAATACATGTTTGTGACATTTTTATTTTAACTTTAAATAAAAAGTTATTAATGTCATTTTCTTAACCAAGTGGCTCCATGGGGTCCCCAAGTTGACCCATGGATTTTCATGGTCGGACATGACTCATACAATAAGGATTGGAAATTTTTCAAGGTCATTTCATATTATTATAACATTATCTTTACCTTAAATTACACTAATTACCTTTAATCGCGATTAATAAAACCAAAAAGTTGCTATTCACCAAAAAATATTTTCATCCCATTGAACCAAATTTTACATCCTAATTCCAACCATGTATGTCATATTTTTAAAATTCAAATCACAGAACTGGTAAAGTTTAATATAAACGAAAAATCAGTTTTTAACTACCACTTAGAGGTTTCACTATTCATCAAAAATTGATGTTTTTCAGAAAAATAAAAAACAATTACCCTATGCTATATTTGATATTCGAAATTCAAAAATGATGTCGATTTTACAAAATTTAAAACATATTTGTCTCACTAATAAATTCAATAATTAATTCCCATTGTCAAAACAAATAGTGTGTTTTTAAGTAACAATATCTATTAAAAGGTTGACACTAGTTTAAGTCCAATTTCAATGTGAAAATAATTCTAATGACCAACATTAGATTAAATGGTAAAAATATATTCTAATTGAACTTTAAAACCAATTCAGAAGATGATATGATCATATAAATAAATTATATTAAAAAGTGGTTTTGAATTAAAATACAACATTTTTCACTTATTCATTAAAAATGAACTTTATCAAAAAAATAACAAAAACATACAAAAAGTAAATTTTGATGTCCTGATTCTAAAGAAGGATTTTATTTGGTCCAATAAAATTTATAAGAGTGACCAAAACTATTTTTAATGTGGTTTCTCCATCAATAGGTGATAAATCATCCTTTTAGTGAATATTAGAGTATCTATCCCTAAAATTGAATTCTTTACTTATTTTAAGCCGTTATCTATTATTGGATAAATGTAAAAACATTTAACAACCATATATAATCATATTTTAGTTATTTATATTCATTCCCACCAATTAAATGGCTATGTGTTAACTACCATTTAAAATAATATTATTATATTATTAGTGTGAAACATATGATTTCAAATAAACTCATTGTTGCGTATCGGGTACACTATCAAACATGGAGTTCCATTTAAAATAATATTAATATTTTATTCACAAATATTAATAAAAATGAAAATGTCGTATTCTTTATTTACATGGGATGTTACAATCCTGGAGGACACTATCCCATGAAATGATCCACTACCAGCATGTTCAACTATGGTAGATATGGTTTATCTACCTCCAACATTTATAACATCTGTAAACATATAAATCACAAAAAATAAACTACCCAGTTAAAATTTAGTCATTGTGGATTTGTAAATTGTAATGATATTCTTATCTGAGTTCTTTTTTTCTTCATATTCCCTGTTTCCTCAGCATAAAAAACCGTTCTAAATAGACATTTTTTAGATAAAGAAAAATAGTAACCACTAAATGATAGAGCCGAATATACGTAAATTAATATATCTTAAGGGTTTTTTATTTATATTATTATAACATAAAAAAAATATTTAAACATATTATATGATACTAACTATTAGTAAAAGTATTTTATAAATATATAAAATTGACTTGGTAGACAAGAATTCATTTATTTTCATTACTAGATATCTTTTAGTTTTATGGATTTGTAAATCTAGGTTATCATTATTAACTAAACATATATTCATTCATAAAGTCAAAACTACCACTCAATATCTATTTTTTCTATAATACAATTGTTTTTAAAAAAGGTTTTTTTTAAGATATAACATCACAAATATAATTTAAACCTAATTATAATACCCAATCAACCTTAAAAACCAATTAAACACATTTGAAAACCTAGAATGAGAAAAAAATCTCAGTAAGGGAGATGTAAAGAGAAATGAAGTAAACTATTAGTCCATGAATACTCTTTATAAGTATGATTTTTTAAAAATTAATCATTAAGATAAAAATTACAACAATTTACCCAATAAATCAACTTCCTTGCCAAATTATTTTCATAAAAATTATAATAAGAAATTATAATGGATAATTAAATCAAATAAAAATTTATTTTCAATGTTGAAAAAATCATGAAGATTTATACATTTCAATCTAAAATTTTGAAAAAGAGTCCCTTTATATATAATCTCATTAGTTTACCTTGTGAAATCATAATATTTTCAAGAAAAACCTTAGAAAGAATTCATAAATATTTTACGTAAATTGGGTAATAGTTTTCATATCATTTATATAACAACTCTTACTAATATAATATCTTACCGAGTAAATTTATATAATTTGTTAGGAGTGACATAATCAGTTTACTCCATACTTTTACCCAATACATTGGAAAGATATAATGGTCACAACTATCAATATATG